>CM055756.1:5004361-5186861 GCA_029465975.1 Dallia pectoralis
CGACAGGCAGACACACCGACAGACAGGCAGACACACCGACAGACAGGCAGACACACCGACAGACAGGCAGACACACCGACAGACAGGCAGACACACCGACAGACAGGCAGACACACCGACAGACAGGCAGACACACCGACAGACAGGCAGACACACCGACAGACAGGCAGACACACCGACAGACAGGCAGACACACCGACAGACAGGCAGACACACCGACAGACAGGCAGACACACCGACAGACAGGCAGACACACCGACAGACAGGCAGACACACCGACAGACAGGCAGACACACCGACAGACAGGCAGACACACATACAGACAGGCAAACGCACATACAGGCAAAACACATAGACAGGCAGACACAGCAAAGTCAGTTGTAATGACATGTGACACACATTGGCACATACATAGTATACAGTTGTTTGTTTGACAGTGGTCATGTGACACACATTGGCACATTGATAGTATACAGTTGTTTGTTTGACAGTGGTCATGTGACACACATTGGCACATTTATAGTATACATTTGTTTGTTTGACAGTGGTCATGTGACACACATTGGCACATTGATAGTATACACTTGTTTGTTTGACAGTGGTCATGTGACACACGTTGGCTCATTTATAGTATACACTTGTTTGTTTGACAGTGCCACTTTAAAAACCAGTGACCGAAAAGTCTTGTGGGACTTGAATAGAGGGAATTGTTTTTTCGTTATAAGGCCCTTTCAGCAAATGCGTTTTGTTCGTAGTCTCCCCCTCTCTGCAGCAGGACGCAAGGACCAGGAAGACGGGTGCAAACCGACCTACAGACTGAGACGGTCCTCACAGACCGACGGACAGAGGCCCAGCTGGTCCGGGCACGGCAGAAGCCGGCAGCACAGATGTTTGAGGGACTTTGATCTGGATGAGTACCAACCAGGGAGGTGGGGGGTTCTTGGTGTGGAACTGGTGGTTCGATTTGAGGGCGGGGAGGCAGGAGGTGGCAAGTGCTGATAGAGAAAGAACGTACTATAGCCGGGAAGATTTTGCTTGGAATTAGATGAAGCATAATATTTGCGGTTGTACATTTAAAGAATGACACAAAGGAATGAATGATGGAGAAGATGGACAATCAAGGAGAAAATAGGACAATCAAAGAGAAACTTGGAGATAAAATGGTATAACAGCAAATGTACCTATATTAGATGTAGATGGGAGCATTGGATCAGTTCTTCTATGCCTTTCATTCTATTTGATAGAGATAGAATTACACATAATTTCTATGCAGGAGAATTAGCTATATGTCTGGTGGAGTAAGAGAACAGTGAGTGGGAAAAAATGCAACTCAATAAGACCGGAACAAGAGGTGAACAAAATCCTACCTGGATAATACTGTTTGAGTCGGACCTGTGTGCTCCTGTGTGTTTTGGCTGTTGCCCGCTCATGTCGTCGTGTGTCCGAGACTCCGAGTGACACCCGGTGCTGACCCCGCCCGCAGTGAGCCCTTAGCTCTGATCACAGGGACCGTTGTGTCTTCATGGAGACAGGGTAATTAGTTCGTCACATGAGGGGATCGCTCTTATTCCGTGGCCCCGGCTCACCTCAGCTCATTCTCTCCTTGGTCTCTGCTCCTGTCCTCGGCCCCTCCCTCACGCTTGGCTGCTCCAGGTAATTGACGCCACTTCTGATCAATCAGGGGCTTGGCTCTTCTCTGCTTTATTCCGGGCGACATCGACACGCCCGATTGGCTCTGAGTGCTTACCTGACCCGTCACTCACCCCTGGCTGGACCTATGGCTGACGACTTGGTCCTACATGCTCCCAATACTCCGTCTGTCCCATTCACAGCGCAGGGGTGTCACAGGGGTCACAGGGGGGTCACACAGGAAGGGACCAGGCCTGACAGACACAGTCTAGTGCAGTGGACCGGCGCACTCTCAATTAGTCAGAAGCCACTTTAATGAGACAAACCAATTGTGATCTAGGCGAGAGAAAACGCTGGATCACTTAGGGTCGTCTGAACCTCAAACCTATTATGTGGATTTAATGCGAGATGTCATTGACGGTTGTAGACTTTATTACTTTGATCTTTTGAGAACCCTTAACAAAAAAAAACAGGGATGGGAAAGAAATCTGTACGTGCTCTCCAAGCCAGCCATTACTCCGGCCGAACTCCAATTACTCACGTACAAGTGTGTATACAGGGGGGTATGGCAGATGAACAGCCATATGTCATAGTCCAGGTCCACACAGTATGTTGTAGGATTCTCCCCAGTAATTCTTTAGGGACGTATTACAGCCAACGGTAGCCAACTTTGATCAACTGCGCTCAACATTCACTGACTAGCATCGCCTGTCGCCTGGCAACCTTGAAACACAGACGTAGTGAGGTGTTTGATTCCTCACCGTCACTCCTATTGCTCTCTCTCCTCTGTTTTACCTGGTTTCCATCACACAGAACCTTGGCCCCTTGTTATCCCTGGTTTTTATTCCAGTTGCCGCGGCAACTATGCAACTGCTCTGTTGGCGTCTCCCTCGGTATCGCCGGGTTCCTCTCGGGGGCTGCTTATAGACGCGGTCAAGGTCTTTATTCGAATAGCATAATATGAACTTCTCATTTTGGTCTGGATGTGTAATATCTTATGTGCAAAATACAGGGTTAAAATAAGTAGAAACTCGATTATGTCTCGGTTAGCAATGAAACTGTAAGTATCTTGGTGAAATGGGGCACAAAATGACACATGCATCACATAGCACACCCTTTATGGTAGACAAAGTTATTCCTCTGGCAACAGCATGCAAAATGCACTGTCCCTGAAAACTCAAGACATCTCTGGCTTTCATTCTCCCCGGCACAAAGTGGTTAATACATTAAAGGTATTTATTTGGAGTATAGCGGAGTCTCAGATCAACAGTAAATACACTTGCAAAATAAACTCTGCAGGAAAAGACGCTTGTTCAATAACAACCTAAAATACACTTGACATATAATTGCCTTGTACAGGTTTAATGTCATGCACACCACAACGCAACACAATGACTATGGTACATAGGGAAACATATAAACACTGGTTGATTGGGATTGCACAATTCAGAAACCTACTTCATATTCTATATCTACCCAGCACACATGCCTGCAAGGCAGGGTCTCTTGACTGTTCGAGTTGTGCGTTTTTGCTCTTTTTGCACTCTGTTGTGTACGTCTTAAAATGTCTTAAAATATGAGTTCCAAATGCTGCAGATTGTGGTCCAAAAAATGCATTGTGTGTGTAAACAGACTTGGCAAATAAATAATTCTGATTCTGACCAACTCCAAACTGTGCTGAGAGAAGTTATCGTGCTTCAAACAAGCCTGTCACTGATTCTTTAAGGCGATGTTGTGTTACAGCACAAACATGCTTGGACAGCTGACGTTTCAGAGGATCTTCTCAACTTCTTGATCTGGAATATACAGTGGTTCTCGTCTACCAGTTGTGGGACTGTCTGAACCCCCGATTACATCCCTTTACTCATCTTACCGGCCCGATTTCTTGGTGCCTCGTTCAGTGCCCAGGGGTATGAGGTTCTGACACATTTTAAAAGCGGGACATACTAGGATATTGGGGGTGTGTACAGTCCACACTCTGTCTGTCTTCATCTATGTGCTTTCTCCCAGGGTTTGGAGACTGTATTACTCTTTCTCTCTATCCAGTTTCTCCTCACAACAACGTCTTGGGTTGTCACCATGAGTTCCATGTACGCTGGAACCGAGTCTCTTTGTGGTGCTTTTGATTGGCTCGGGTAGAGATTGGAATGTGCCAGAGTTTAATGACTCCATTAGTGTGTTAATCTGTGAGAGTTTGGTTACCAGGCAGGGGTTGATTGATTTATCACAGCCGCATCGGAGACAAGACGAAGAGTAGCAGCGCGGGGAAGTTCACTTAATCAGCGCAGAACTGACCGAATGCACTCACAGACTGTCTGTAGACTGCCTGTAGACTGCCTGTAGACTGTCTGTAGACTGTATGTAGACTGTATGTAGACTGTCTGTAGACTGTCTGTAGACTGTCTGTAGGTTTCCCTGTTGAATCAAGTTTGTTCAGATTATGACATGTTGTGACCATTTTGTGCACTTAGGTCTGTGACTTATTTTCTAAGCTGTTCGGGTGCACTATTTGTTTTTCTAGAGCAAGTTAACATTTATTCAACCAAATGACTGCACCCATCATAGTGACAGGTCAACGGGCTGGTCATAGAATAGGGCCTTGCAGAATGATTCCATTCCCTTTGCGTCTTCCACATGGTTGCGTTTCAAAGTGTGATTACATTTTCATACATTGATTGAATTAATGATCTAGACGAAAGACTCTGAAATGTCAAAATGGAAGAAAACACGTATTTGTATAAAGATTAAACAATTAAAGTGTTTATTAACAGATCTTGATTACATAAATATTCAACCCCCTGTGTCCATACATACTAGAAAACTATCCAAAGCCTAATTAATAATTATACCATGCTGTAAGGGTAATTTACTGTCTGTTTGTTTTCATTTTTTCACGTCTACAAATCAGTGTCCTTTGTGAGGCAATGGAAAACCTTCCTTGTCTTCGTGGTTTAATATGCACATAAAATCCACTCCTGGATTTAGAGAACATACAGGTAATGATATGCGTGGGGTACAGTTATGGGGTAGTTTCTCTGCTGTGGTAGGCACAGGGAGTCATGCATATTCGATCATTTAATTAGTGAATGGTTACTCATGAACTGATGTGGCCTTGTTGCAATAAGCAGTTGATTACTGATTCAGGACATTTTCTAATGTGTTTTAAATGTGATTGTGTGCGTAGATTTGTGAGAGAAGATCTCAAATTAAATTACGACTGTAAGACAGCCAGTTGTTAGAAATTGGACTGAATCTTTAAGGAAATACAGTTTTAAACAGAAACGAACTAGCGACAGAGACATCTTTGGCAAAAAATATTGAAATTAATCACATTCTTAATTCCGTAAGTATGTTTTTTTGGAGGATTCGTCTAAATGTTCTCGGAATGTATTAACGGCTTTGTTGCCAGATTACATTTTATGAAGAATTAACAGGATTGTTTTATGCTTTACCCCCAAATAGCTCTCTTATGAGAGTTTATGTGGTTCAGTCCATTCGTTACCCTCAGACCAAATCTGATGTCTACGGGTGTCTGTGAGGATCTGAGTGTCTGTGAGTGGCTGCTGGGGTGTTATGGTCAACACAGACTGCAGTGTAGACTGAAGAAAGACTGATGTCAAACTAGACTGGGTTGTGGAACAGCCCTGGGAAGCAGCGAGTAGTTTTTAAATGTCACGTTGCACTGTGTGTGTGTGTGTGTGTGTGTGTGTGCGCGTGTGTGTGTGTGTGTGTGCCCCACACGAGCGGCCTTATCTCCCTGGCATTTCCAACCACAGAGAATACCGCTGCAGCCCGCTCCATCTGATGACTCATCAAAGGGCCTCTCTGAGGGAACAATATTGAGAGTCGGCGAGGGCACGCACACTTAACCTTAACATGAATTAGGAAACGACTGACGGGGAAGGTAAGGTGCATTGTGGGAATCGCCACTTACGCCGCTGTTATTGTTTGGGCCTTATCTTAATAGACCCCTGGCTGTGTGGAGGTGATTCCTATTGGTCACCAGCTCAGTAGCACTCTGTTCCCATAATGCAGTTGGCCACAATCAGATCAGCATGAATGCTTTTATGTGGACAGGGCACGGACAGGGCACGGACAGGGCACGGACAGGGCACGGACAGGGCACGGACAGGGCACGGACAGGGCACGGACAGGGCACGGACAGGGCACGGACAGGGCACGGACAGGGCACGGACAGGGCACGGACAGGGCACGGACAGGGCACGGACAGGGCACACACAGGGCACAGACACTCTGCTGCCAGAATTTCAACAGATGGAAGACAATAGAACGGTCGTTTTGCACACCTTTACTGTATTTAAGGCCCGGTTTGATGCACTTATCCATCACACTGTGTATTAGGACAAGCATGTCTGGGGAAAAGATCACGACGCACTCAACACTTAGGTTTGACTTAACAATTGATCACAGTCACAAGGCTTTAGAAACAGTCTGTCTCCATTTTAATCTCTGTTATGTACACCCCGAAGCAATGTGAGATGCTCAATACCGGCCGTCACTAACTATCCATTTTTAATGTATTGATAATATTGGATGTGGATAATGGGATTGATCCATAAAACGTCATATCCGACGGGCGGTTGGGTTTAGGGTAATGACATATTGTCAAGAGGAAGTGTAAGGAAAGGATGGATGAGTGGGTGAACAGGCAGGTTGAATGATGGGAAAACAAATATTTAGCCTATGTGTTTTTTCTGCCCCATCAAACTGATTGTTTGTTAGCGATAGCGGATTGTTTGTTAGCGATAGCGGATTGTTTGTTAGCAATTGCATGTTGTTTGTTAGCGACTGCGGGTGGATACGGATAAACAAAACAGCTGACGACCCTCATCATTGAAAAATGTGACAGGAGCACATAGACTTTACGAAGGGGTTCACTCAGTTACGCCTGTTATAGTTAACGTTGACAACGGTTCTAAGGAAATATACATGAGGAAAAGTGTGTCTGTGAGGCTGACTGTGTGTGTGAGCAGTCTGTGGTGGACTGTGTAAATGCGGTAATTGGGACCATGGTGACGTTGGGGCACACTGAAGAGTAGCCCCTGTCGTACGGCGGGCCACAGACAGATAGAGCTGAACTTATTAGTGCTGCTACCGTTCCCTCTTCTCCCCGCGCTGAAAAGAGCAGCACAGCACCATGCGACAGAGAGGAAGCACACGGTTTTCTTCTTTGCCTGTCCTCCCGGCCCCCCGTCTCTCTTCCGCACTCCCTCTCCCTACCATTCTGCTGTCTCAAGTGTTTGTCTAAAACATTCTGTGAGAACGGCTGCGGTTCTCTGTCCGTGTCAGTGTCTCTGGTGCTCCGGCAGAATCCTGCGCATTTCCACACCTCCATTATGCGACTGGGCCGCATCCAGCCTGACATCGGGGCTCTTTTCCTCCATTACTGGGATCCGCTCTGAGGTAAACTTCTGGAGATGAAAGCGCTGCAGTGGTCCTGGCTGACATGTCTATTCCACCGGGGCTTTGTGGTCTTGAATGGCTCTGTTTTCTCAGTGTGGGGGATGATCCGGGGTGGGGGGGGTCTTGTGGTGTGGGTACAGGCCGTGTTCACTCTGCTAGAAACCGGGAAGAGTCTTCACAGAGGCGGGGTGACGCAGAGAGGCCAGGGGTGCACCCCATTATCTTCCTGTGTCAGGCGATTGGCCTTGATCGCGTTGTCTGAGCGCGCAGCAATGACAGCGTGACAAGTTAAGGGAAGTGTTGATCTTAATTGGCTCTGCTGAAGGAATTGCGTGCATGTGTGTGCGTGCGCACGCACAATGTGTCTTAAATGCTCATTGGGAAACTTATCTGTAGCCGTGCACATTGTTCTTCGTCAGGTCCTCCTCTTTACGTGATGAATCTAAGTTGCTCAATTGGCAACTTTGCGTTGAGCGTCATGGTGGGGGGTTGGGGGGGGGGGGCTGGGGGTTAGCAGACGATCTGGGGGGTTCTGTGTGCTTTACGGGGTACATTCGCAAAATGACAGGTTTCACAATTTATTAAGGGGGAAAAGCCGGCCTAAGCTCAAATAGCTCGCCCCTACTTCTCTGTCTAGTACCTCCTAAGTGAGACCCGACTCTGTGAACATCCACAGACCCTCCTCTCGGATCTACTCCTCTCTCGCTGACGACTTGTCACAAATTTGCGGCTTGTACCGCTGTCGGCACTACATTATTCTAATTGTTAGGAGAAGGAGGGAGGTGAGGAGGGAGGTGAGGAGGATGTGGGGGAGAGACCGGGTGAGGTGTGTAGAAAAGTGGCAGGAGGGGCTGGGTTGGATGGAGTGAGGGAAGAGAAGATGGAAACTCCCCTCATTGAAATGAGCCTTTATGGGCGTCCAGGGAAATGCTGAGTGTCAGTGCCTAAGGCTACCGGTATTCTCGTGTGTCAGAGCGAGCTGACGCGGTTTCAGACTACATTAACATGTGAAACAACGCATAGAGGATTGGAGGAAAGGTGGCGGCTCTAATTTGGTGTGGTTCGATCGCGGTCTGAATATTATACGTAACGCGATTATGGAAAGCAAATCCGTTTCGTTTGAACTGGACTGAAAGGCCCCGCTGAGAGTTGAACGAGGTAGTATTTATTTGTGTGTGAAGCGGGGTCTCGAGTCTAGATCGAGTTTTATGATGGAGTTAAGTAGTACATAAGTAGGCTCGATTTAGAGATATAATACCTTATGTCAGGCCTCTGTGTCAGTCAATGAAGTTGAACGTGCACACTTTATTTGAGCCTCGAATCTACTCAATTAGTGCAAATGAAGTAATGATATTTTAAAGCTTTTTGTCACAACTCAATTTCATCTATCAGTGTGCGGCTGTTTAGTTTGTCAGCAGCAGGAATGACTGGCCCCACAATGCAGTGTTTTGGACACAAAGTAGGTTAAACGCCCGGCAGCATTTGTCAATAAATTGAAAAGAAACCTGTCGGAACACTGTTTTAGTGCAGTTATGACGACCAACAAAATTTGCGAGAGGTACAGGATTAGCGGAGATGAGAACTCAAGTGGATGGAGAAGAAAAGCAAAGGACAGGCTTTGTTTTTGGTCCCTTTATGCGCAAAGACTCTAGCTAATTACCATACTCTCTGGTCCTCAGAACGCGTTTGAAACCCACTGGATACAGATAATTGAGCTGGATGCGTTACCTGGCAAAGTCAAACTAAAGGACGGCTGCTCCCCAAAACAGGCAGAATTTTTCCTATTTTCGCCCTCTTTGCATAATCTCCAATTGCCACTTCAAGATTACTGCATTTTTTAGTATCTTATTGTTTTTTTTCGAGGTTGCAGTTTGAAATTCAAGAAGACTTGGGTCATATTGTACGTTAACAGAATAAAATGGAGAGGGTCCAGGGAAAAGTCTTGAGGGACACCACAGCGTACCTGACCCCTCCATTCTTTCATTCTTCCATTATTGGATGGATGGATGGTGTCTGTGCTGGCCACTCCATTATTGACAGAATACCAGCTGACTGCTTCTTCCCTAAATAGTTCTTACATACTTTGGAGCTGGGTTATTGTTCTGTTGTAAAAGAAAATAGTTGGTTTGTTGATAATGGGCCTCTGTACACCTGTGTATATATTCCACAGAAACTCTGCCGTTTTCAGCTTCAATAGTCATTTACAACATTAACAATGTCTACAATGTATTTCGGATCAATATGATGCTACATATTTGACAAATTGTAGCTTTTCTTTCGAAAACAAGGACCATTCTTATTGCTGCGTAAATCTTTGAACGATAGTGTATGTACTTTATGAGTGTGTCCGGCTATGAGAGGAAGTACAGGTGAAAGGTTTTCCGTTGCCTGTTTTTCCCCTTCGTCTTTTTCTTCGTTCACATTTTGCACCACTTTTACTTATTGGCCGGTCTCTAAGAAATTAGTAGCCACTGAGAAGGTCAGCATCGAGGAAATGAAACGACTAGAGTTGTTTCCATAACCATCGTTAGCAAGTAGCACCATCCATCTAAAATGTTCCAGAACAGAGCAGTAACCAATCAGCAACTATTCAGGTTCCCCCGTTAAAGACCAGGCTAATAGCGCCGCGGAGAAAAAACGAATTAAAACAAGCCGAATAGACTCCCTTTCACTCCATTTGCATTTTAATTATACGTCGCATGAAATTATAAGTCGCATAATTATGAGTAGCGTTAGGTGTCACAGCACCTTCCCTTTTGCACCAAGGGCTGATTGCTTCATGGGTTATAAGAACTTGTTCTCAGAGTATTTCGTCAGGTTAGAAGAGTGAATAGGTTAACGGGGGGGAAACGGCAAAGGACATTTTTGCATAATTCAAAATCTCGTTCGGATGAACGTAGCATGTTTGCGTACATTTTCATCCTGGCAACCTATGGGAGAAAAAGGTTAAAGCACCGTTTCTATATTTTCTCATGTTTGTTGGCTTACACAAAATGCCTCTGGTTGACTTGATGGTGAGGAGACAAATGTATAAAAACTGATCTTTAATCGCTAACGACTATTCGTCTTTGTAACGAAATTGCTGACATTTTGCAAGACATTTTGTGTATTTGTTTGTTTGACAGGGTGTGCATAACGGTGTGTAACTGTCTGCCCTGACAGGTGAACAACGTTGGACTGTGTGTATTTGTGTGTGTGCTATGAAGGTAAAACAGCGACATAAGTTTTTTTCTTGTAATTGTTTTTTTTCTTTTGAAACTCGTTTTGTACTTAGGTTTTCTTTCTTGTAATTGTTTTTTTTCTTTTGAATTTTTTTTTTTTGTACAAAACGAGTTTCAAAAGAAAAAAACGAATTACAAGAAAAAAACGTATGTCGCTGTTTTACCTTCATAGTATGCCACTACTGTGTTTTTGCTTGAGAGGTTTTCCACAAGACCGCAGACTGTAAGATTCCGACCTCTGACTTAATGAGATGCCGGCCAGGAAGGCATGAGAACGGAATAAGCCGGAGAGACAGTGAGACAGGATGCAGTGGGAAAGGGAATCACAGTGGCTTAGGCTGAAAACCACAACAGCCTTCTTTTGGCCTCGGAAAGCCAGGAGATTTGGAGTAGCTGTGGAGCGCAGTGCCAGACTGGAGAGAGTCAGTAGCACACATGATGTTGTCAGTCAGATTGTGGTGTGATGTTTTTTCACTTTGAGCCGTCCGCAGCTTCGCTGGGTCCTTCCTGGCCCCAACTAACCATACTGCGGGACAATAAAGGCTACGGGATTGGACCGGAGCCAGAATAACTATTCAGAATAATTCTACCTGTGCCCAAAGGATCAGTGTGCCGACGCGTAGCACGTGGGCTCATCAGATCGGAAGAGAAGCTGCGTGTTTCTCTGATCACAATCAATAATCCAGTACATGAACGGCCGTACCGAAATCTTACGATGGATCTCTAGCCGTCATGGGTTAGTAATTGGTCGAGCTAGTCAGTGATGTTCACGTTGCATGTGTCGAGTTATTTGGCCAAACCAAATGCTGCTCCACAATCGTTAGGCGGTCTAATTACTTCGGCTTCTTTCAATGCCTGAGGACATAATTCTTTAGGCTTTCATTAAAGAGTGTGCAAATTGGGCTGGCAATGCAGTGCAGTGTGGCTAACTCCCATTAATGTGGTGTACTCTTACTGGCGATCACCGATCATCGGACGACGATACGTTTTCCACCTCGGCCAGATTCAAAACAGCACATCTTCACGATCTCCTAGACAATAATATAGTGGTTGAGCGTTCAAAATTGTAATTTCACTTCTGGGTTTTTCACTACATTCATAACTTTCATTGAAATCATTGGCAATATCTAAGGTTTTATTATGAATGACCCAGACTGGGTTTCCACCAGAGTTCAGAGAGGGCCTTTAGGTAGCTGAGGGTCTTTAGGCCGGTACCCGAGGGCCTTTAGGACGGTACCCGAGGGCCTTTAGGCCGGTACCCGAGGGCCTTTAGACGTCTCTACCCGAGGGCCTTTAGACGTCTCTACCTGAGGGCCTTTAGGGCGATACCCGAGGGCCTTTCGGTCGGTACCTGGCGCTGTCTGTTCTGTTCGAACATCATAGTCCTGGTATATCACCTCGCTCTCCTCGATGGACCCCTCATGTTGTCCTAGCAGATTAATCCCCGGACTCACTAACACTGCTAGATTAGTGCAGCGCTAAGATCACATCTGTGCAGCCCACCACAAAGAAGCCAGCTAGCCTGCCAGTGAAATGATCCACACCTAAAAGCAGTTCATATTTCAGTAGTCCTTTATCCCCTGTATTTATGTCTATTTGGCAGGGAACCTCCAGTCTGACAACAATATATATATATATTTATATATTCTATTATGTTTTTCCAATGAGGGTCAGCGAATTCGTCCAATCAAGTTAGCCAAATCCTCTCTAATGGTATGGTCAACACAAGCTGCTCTAATACACGCCGTTTAATACTCTACCTGCCTGGTCACTTAATTCATCCTGACCTTATAATGAACAGACTTCATTAACCCTCTGTCATATGTCTCACCCCAGCTGGAGAGAAGGGAGATGTGCTCTGGGTCGGAAGGAACATGTTTTAATCAATCAATAGTCAATCAATCTAATGTGTTTTATCAAGCTCTTTTTACATTAGCAGTTGTCAGACAGTGCTTTAACACCCAGCATGAAACCCCAAACAGCAAGCAACAACAGGCATTATGCACCGTAGCTAGAAAAAAGGGACATTTAAGAAGAAACCACTAGAGGAACCAGGCTCGAATCCGCTTCTGACTGTGCTTCTTTATCTGCAACAAAACCAGTAAGGTTTGTACTGATGATTAAATAGGCAACATAGTTTGCTAGTCTACGTGGATGAAATCCTAACACGTGAAATGTTTTGGCATTCTAGGCTAATTTCACCCAAACTATACACCCCCACCCCCCCTCCAAGGTGAGCCATGAGCTTCCCTGTGTGCCTTAGCCCAGTACTAAAACACCCCCTCTCCTCTGGCTGCAGCTCATCCCCCCGACCAAGTGGTGGCGGTGTCTCCGGTTGTCGCTAGCTGCTGTGTGTCTTCTCCCAGCGCGAAGCGGGCCGGGGAGAGAGGCCGATCGGTGGTGCCCCGTACTTGATGTTTCTCTTTCATGTCGCAAGTGAAAGGGAATTTAAATGGAGAGTCGTTATGTGCGCAATGTTGTCTTTTTTCATAATGAATGTTGTCCTTTTTCATAATGTATGTGTCTTTTTTCTTCCCGAGGAGCGGATCAGTAGCTGGCTGTAATGAATTCCAGAGGGCTTCCATCCACTTCTTTTCTCGTCATCCAGCAGCACCTCCTATTTCACAGCAGGCCAAGCGTCTTTAAGTCCCCGCCATATGTTGACATGTTGTTTCGGATGTATTCCCTCTTTATATATCGCGTCGTACAATACTGGGACACTTGATATTCGTGACACACGTTTACCACAAGCACAATTGATTATGCTTCATTCCGAATGCTTGACATGCAATGTGTTTCTAAAAATGGCAGTGTTATATGTTAATTAAGTGTTTATATTTATTATGTTTTATTGAATGGAGCTGTCACCATAATCTTCTGAATGTGCAGGCTAGCTGCTGTTTAGCTGTATATTAAAGCAATCTGGATAACTTAACTTTAATAACTGTCCATTAATGTACACTATACGTCTCTACAGCTTATGCAAGTACGGGGGCCATCTTCTTAATTTTAGTGACTCGCGAATATCTTTATATATTAAATGGAAAAACAATTCCAGACATCACTACTACTAACTTTTGATTGGCCAAAAGCGCACACAAAGAGATGCAAAGTAGTTTTTTGTGCACCTGCCAGAACTAAACAACTGTTATAGTATACTGTAATGTATACTGCAGCCCATAATCTTGTTTTTTTTTCTTAACAAGTGCAATGGGACAGCAAAACGGGTGCAAATAACTCCCCGAAAAGTATTTAGCTAAATTATGTGCATTTCTGTTTGTTGATAATATGCAGGACACTTTCTAAGTTGCACGTCAAAACGTGTAGTCAACGTACCTGCATACCAGCCCTCTGTTTCTAATAGAAGAGATGGAGAAGACACCATTTCCCTGGCTTCCTTGAAACTGTTATGTCAGTGTTTCAATGTGTCCTCCTCTGCTTTCCCAACGCTGTGAGGAGGTGACAGTGAGGTGGTCACCGGACTGTCAAAGTGAAAGAGGCATGTCTATGTAATGAATATAAATGTGCTCCAGGCCTCCCCACCTCTCCTTTGTTTCTCCCTCCTCCCCCGCCTGCGACCGGGATGAAACCAGGAAATGGGATTCGGTGTCGTGTGCAATCGCGCCTTCACATACACAAGCCGGCGGGTTCACGCACACACCCGTAGGTCCTCGTGCCTTGATCACTTACTCCTTTGCGTAGGGATTTGTTCCTGGGCGATGTACTTCTGTCATGTGACTGTGTTTATTTTGCCGTTGCGTCGTGTGTATTATCACCTCCGGTATTTCGTCACCCGCTTTATTGGCACCGACTGTCGCCGGCTGAGTCCCGGTGATGAATTGTCTGTCTCAAGACTTGTTTCTCGCGTAGGGAAAAGATTATTCTGCTTACGTGTTGCCTGGTTGCTTACTAAAGCTGTGAAGTTGCTGGCGGCGCTGCCAGTATTGTCATGTTTTCCGAAAGTGATATCCTCTTGGTAGCCGTTGGCAGCACATTAGGAGAGACATGTGGAAAAGCATCAGATGAAAACATATGGACTCTGACATAGACACAGGTTGCGCGTGTGTGTGTGTGTGTCTGCGTGTCTGCGTTTGCACACTTAGGGACGCACGCACGCGCCCACGCGCACACACACACGTTCACTCACGCCATAATTAATTGGCAGGAAGTCTCAGGTAATTTAAATTGCTAATTAGTTCTCCTTGTTTTCCAACTTTTCGATTCATATTTTATTGTTTTACTGAGTGAAAATGCCACCAGTGTTTTTCTCCCCCCAGATACAAATATCACGAAAGAAGTAACAGTGGGAGGGCAGCGATGACAAAGACAAGATAAAGGATATCCCTAAACATTAATTAATTCCTGTCTGTGTCTTCGGAGGTCTGCGTGTGGTTTCACCAGTCTCTTCAACACTAAGGTGGACACCCACCTGCCTCATTAATCCCTTGCTGCGCTCGTATTCTCTTCCTTTGCACTCGCTGTCTCACATGCAAACACACACACGCACATGCACACAGTTTCTGGCAAGTGCTTAAGGTCCTGAACTTCCCTTTCAATAAACCACTAATTAAGAAGCGAAACGAAGGAATCCTCTTGTTTGGAGACAGGTTGACTGAGACACAAGAAAAGACTTTGCCCTGGGCTCCCTTGATCTCTTCAATTTGATGTGTTCAGGATGAGCGAGAATGAGAAAGGTGGACAGGAGATGACCATTTACGGAATATTTAAGGAGGACGTTATATCTCCAGGGGCCTTGTGTGGTTTTCCAAAGGTGACGTTAAAGAGAGCTAATTTGATGAAGGCACCAGTTTTACCGTTCACTTTTCTACGGTCACACATTAAACTTGAAAAACCGCGTGGAGTCCGCGCACACAATGATATAAGTGCAAAGTTGGAATAGGCTGTTCGCTTTTTTTTTGCAGTTAATATAGTCTGTAAAAGTTTTATTTGACCTTGTGTACAGTATGCTGAGTGACTGGTTGAGCAGAGACTGGCAGGCAGGTGCGAGATGATAGTCGGAAGCCTTGCCCTTTACTCTTAGACATGGCACACAGGCCCAGCTCTCCTGGCACAGGTTGGCAGCGAGAGAGCAGTGGGCAAAGTCACGTTGTTTTTAATCCCCCCCCCCCCCGAAGGAGCAAATGTAGCAAATGTCCTGCCAAATGAGGAACATAGCCTTGCAAAGTCTCCATTTTCAATCTTCTGTTACTACGCCACCATGCAGCCAAGCGTCATTTTGTAAATTCCGCGACTCTTTGGCAAGATGCATAATTCATCAGAATCTCGTCGGAATTGTGCCAGCGGTGCTTGATATTATTGCGCGTGACTAAGCGCCCATCCACAGGTGATCCACAGGTGATCCACAATCCACAATCTACTCCCTGTTGGGAGAAAACAAATCGTGTTATTTGAAACACAGAAAGTGTTGCTCATCCACATATCCAACCTAAACCACACAGAGACCTGGTCAGTAAGACACACACTGTCAAACGTAAAAGTTATCTTGATAAATCGAGAGAATCACAGAAATCATGGTTGCGCTGTAATAAATACATTTTATTGTCATTATTGGTTCCATTATCTATGAGTCACTCATGCTTATTGGCTAAAGAGTGTGTTTCTCTTCACAGGTGACAGGAAAGCACAATTTGGCTTGATTAGCTGTTCAGTAGAAATAACTTGACCCCCGATACAGCGGTTATGTCACTGTGGTTTAGCCCAAGGATCTTGCTGAGTGGGGTGTAATTGGTCAGCCCCATCTCGGTTTTGGGGGTTAGCAATCAAATATGGTTGCTTGCCTCGTTGCACTCTAGCAACTCCTTGTTGCGGTTTGGATGCCTGCGAGTTCGCAGGTCGGTGGAGGTAATTTCTTGTGCATAAGTATTCTGGTTTGGAAATTCTGGTTTTGTGAGAAACGTCTTGAGGTTGATTGGAACCCAAATCTCAGCATCAGCTGGTTGGGTTCTACTTAAAGTTGATGCAATTACAAATTAGTTATTATCAAATTGGGAGCAACAACAGTTAGAAACAGTTAGTTTCTTAGTTCTCATGTTCGTCGTGTATAGTCAGATATCATATTCTCTCTCTAGGTAGTTTCTCACTATAATAGGTACATTAGCTTGAAAAGGCCCATGAGTGGTTCTGATTCTATCTGGCTGACAGCAGACAGTTTGTGTCTATTGGAGAAGACTAATCACCTCCAGCCGCTCTTAACCAAGGAGTGCCTCAAGGTTCTGTATTTGGTCCCCTTTTATTTTTCATCGACATGCTACCGCTGGGTCTGATCATCCACCATCATGATCTTAACTTCCACTCTTATGCAAACGACTCCCAGCTCTGCATTCACCTGTTTCTGACCAAATGACATCTGGAAATGAATACCTGGATGACATCCAACTTCCGCGAACTCAACACCAACAAAACATAGGTCTTCTGTTGATGGTTGTTCCCTCCGCATGTGTGTACTAAATGCTGCAGCTATGGGTCAGAACAAATTCCTTGTGTGTGTGAACAAACTTGGCAATAAACCTGCTTCCGACGTCCACAGAGTTTACAAATCTAGGTGTCATTCTAGACCTCCTTCTTCAATCCTCATATTAAGACTTTAACAAAAGCTGCCGCCTTCCACTATCGAAACATTTTCAGGCTTCATCCGCCACTAAATGATCCTGTGGCGGAAACCCATCTACATCCATTTGTGACCTTGTGTCTGGACTATTGCAATGGAGGACTTTGTCTAGGGCCCTGAGAACGCATTTCTCCCACACTGCACCACCTTCATTGGCTCCCTGTTAGGTACCCAAAAAATACCGCTTCTGACTTACAAGGCTCTCCATGGACTGGTCACCGTTTAGCTATCAGATGTTCTTCACTTACAAACTCCCTTACGTAGCCTCCCCCATCATACACAGGCCATCTCACGATTTCCAAGTCTAGTCTGTGTGCCATGGGGGACCGGGAGTTCAGTGTTGTGGCCCCAAACTGTGAAATGCACTCCAACCAGCAACACGCAACTCAAAATCCATTCGCACCTTCACGAACAGGCTAAAAACTCACCCCTTCATCATGGCTTTCCCCTCATAACTTGGTCCTCACAGCTTGGTGTTTCACCCATTTACAGACTTTATTTTGTTTGAACTTTTTTATTATTCATTCTTATTATTGTGAATTATGTACAGTGAGTGTCCTTGGGATTTTTGAAAGTCGCTTAAATAGATTTTTGTTATTTAATCATTATTATTACACTACCATTCAAAGGTTTGGGGTAATGTACTTGCTTCCATGAAAACAAATATGAAATGAGTTTGAATAGGACATATAGCTAAACAAATTGCAAATAAAGTCACTGGCAAGGTTAGAAATAATGATTTTAAATTTAAATAATATTAACTGCGTCCTTTAGTGGCGTACGGACAGAAAATATTCGGATTTATAAAACCTATAAAAAACCTACGCTGTTTTCCCTTAACAAATCACAATAAACACAATCAAATTTGGCACATCTTTTGCGGCTTTCTGTCACGCCCGTATTTGCCCGTAACTAGTCGGAGAAACGCCCAAAATCATTGATTGATTGAGACTTAATGGCAAACACGGAGAGGAAAACCGAAAAATCAACTTAACTCAATGTGAAGTAGCCTAGGAGTTCTTGTTGGAGAGATGGAAAAGAGGTGGAAATGTTGTTTGGATTTCATGGTGTTTTAATTGACGAAACACTTTTGAATGGCAGTTTGTTTGAAAAGTGAAACATACACCCCAACTAGGGACCGGTTTTCCCCCGTCTGTCTCTCGTTGCACACTAAGGGGTCCTGCCGCCGGTGGTTTCCCCGTACAAACCCCTCTGGTCCGAGGCATTCTGCTTGGTCAGATGCTGGTGCTGTGTAGGGTTGTCTGGTTGTGTACCTCACTGCTAGCCATGTCAACGTTCCCTGGTCTGTCTTCCCCTTGCGGACATGCCCTTAGGTACTTTGGCTGACAGATGGCGTTGCACTCATGGATGTCTACGTGTGCGCGTGTGTTTTCCGGGTGTCATTCTGGGCTACGCCACATGTTTGTGTCTATCCACACTTGTGCTTGCGTGTAGGCTTTTTGCGCTGGTGTTTTTGATAACATGAGCCTTTTTAAAGGAGGAGGGGGATATAAGATTTTTCTCCATTGATGTGTTTTTTTACCTCCTCTTTCTGCACTTGATTTTTGTCGCCGTCGCAGCTTTCTAATATCCTTTCTTCTCTCCCCCTGTTTGTTGTCGGTGTTTGTTGAGATGAAAGGCAGGTTTGATGTGTGGTTTTGAAGTCCACGCTGACCGACCAGACGTTTACTTACCTGTAAGGAATAGATCAATACATTACAGGTAATGCTGTCGTGTGTGTGTGTGTGTCTCCCCTGCTTCCATCAGCAGATCAAAGCTCTGAAGTTCTACTACATGTCGAACATCAGTGAAACAACTTCAGGTTTAGTTGGGGGGAGATTCGTGAGGTCATTAAGAGCTCCACCTTTTCTCCGGGAACCAATGACAAGCTTAAATGGTGGGTAGAGGCGGGGCCAAGGAGTGGGCACATTGGCTAAGCCAAAGTGGACTAGAAGGCTAATAGCTTTATGGGATGAATTTGAAGTCTGTTTCACAGTGTTTGGTGTTTCCCTTTTCTGTCCAACAGTGGTGACAATGGTTGCTTTCGTCATACACTTCCATGTTACGTGGATTTACAACAAAACATATTATTGGCCGACTTGGTAAAGACAAGGCAGAAAAGCAACATGTGTGAAAAATGTAGTTGCTGATTCCTACACAGGTATAGGAGAGAAATCCTACATTTGAAACAAACTGTTGAAACAACATACAAATATGTAATCAATAATACATTTGTCAATCACATGTGAGCCCTGCATTTAGTTCTTCCTGCAACCTCGTTTGGTGAACAAAACAGCACTGCACCATAATGTCGAGAGACGTTGAAGGCCACGGAGGTGTCCTCAGATCCTTGGTCTTTCTTGTGGATTCTCATATTCAGCTCACCTCATGTTTTAAATGAGATTTAGTTAAGGGCTCTGTGGTGACCATTGCAAGAGCCTGATTGCTGGGGTCCTTCAGCTCTATTTGTGTTTAGATCTAGATTCAAACTTTAGATCGTCGTCCTGCTGGAATATCCAACACCCACCCAATCGCAGCCTCCTTGCGTGCGACCACATTTTTCTCTATAAACTTCTGCTACATTGACATACTGTATTTCACGCGTATGCCAGGGCTCAGTCAGACTTGTCTCTATATACGGTCCCTTGGTCAGTGCAGTCCAACAGTCAACCTGAGGTAATATTACACTGTTTCAAGAGTCGTCACGTGTGAGAACAGAACCCCACATAGGACATCTGAGCGTCAGAACCTGTCGTGCTCACAACATTTTAGTTGGCCCTCGAAAATGGAAACCAAATCTTGACTGAAGGAGACATTTTTGATACTTTTTGCCGATGTGCCTCTAATTCCTTATTTCTGAGCGATGCATCAGTAGCAATATGTGTGTGTTTTATCACCTCAGGTGGAATTCCTCCCCCCATATTTAATTTTAAGTAGCGTGGTGCAATTTCGGATTTTAATTAAAAAAGAACCAACCTTTTTTAGAAAGTCTTCGGCCGCTTTGCTTCTTCTCTGGCTAATGAATTGGAAAGGAAACGTGCTTTCTCCAATACTTGCCTCTTTTTAATTAGGTTATGTTATGGGGAGGAAAAGCAAACTTGTGTGGAATTAAATTAGCGTGGGCCAGATGTGACCGCTTCGTAGTTATCATGCTCTGCCTGGTTGGTTGTCTGTCCTCCGGCACCCCACAGAGCACAGGAAGTACTAGAGGTGGTGAGGACGGCAGGGAGAGGTGGTGAGGACGGCAGGGAGAGGTGGTGAGGACGACAGGGAGAGGTGGTGAGGACGGCAGGGAGAGGTGGTGAGGACGGCAGGGAGAGGTGGTGAGGACGGCAGGGAGAGGTGGTGAGGACGGCAGGGAGAGGTGGTGAGGACGACAGGGAGAGGTGGTGAGGACGGCAGGGAGAGGTGGAGAGGACGGCAGGGAGAGGTGGAGAGGACGGCAGGGAGAGGTGGTGAGGACGGCAGGGAGAGGTGGTGAGGACGGCAGGGAGAGGTGGTGAGGACGGCAGGGAGAGGTGGTGAGGACGGCAGGGAGAGGTGGTGAGGACGGCAGGGAGAGGTGGTGAGGACGGCAGGGAGAGGTGGTGAGGACGTCAGGGAGAGGTGGTGAGGACGTCAGGGAGAGGTGGTGAGGACGGCAGGGAGATGTTGTGGGCAGCTAGACTTTACATCCCTGCAGTGATTGTTGTGCATCCTCTACGGTTTGAACTCAACCTCTCTCTCCCTCTGTCCTTTGCTACCTTTCATTATCCCTCCCTCACTCCCTCCCTTTCCTCCTCTATCCCACTCTTGCTCCCTCCATTTTACTCTCTGAGTTATGTTCACTTTAACTGAATTCTGGAGCTGCATTTTCCCAGTACAATAAACAGCATTTTCATAAACGATGCTCTTACGAAACAGACTGCCCGCTCCTACTGAAATCGTGGGTCACGCTCCTTTGAATGTCTCTTAAGGCTGTGTCCCATTACCCTCTCAGCCACCCACAGAGTTCTCAAGTGGCTCCTGGTGGGCGAGTGGCGCTCCAAAATAGAGAGCATGCAATGGTAGGGAGAGATACAACAAGTCTAAAGCATGAGACATCCCTGCACCAACCGTGCGCATCACAAACCACCCTCAAATATAGCATCATTCAATACCTGCTATTTTATTATTGTATTGCATTATTGTGGTGGACGCGTGGTGGAAAATTGCTATTCAATAGTAGCGTATTTTTTGTTTAGGTAATCTTTCGAGGATTTGGGATGTGAAAGCTGTCACACCATTAATGTGAGTGCTTTAACGAGTCTGATCTTTCTGTCCTGTCAATAATGCAATACAATAATGCAACGGCACGTGTCGACACCACATCAATATTAATGGCTGCGCTCAGTCAAAAATGTGCATAGGCTTCATAAAAAATAAGAATAATCGAACTTATTCAAATTAGCCATTTCTGTATGAAAAGGTTTTGGTTTTGGCCTGGTTAACCCTTAACATGTGGTGGACATGTGGTGGACATGTGGTGGACATGTGGTGGACATGTGGTGGACATGTGGTGGACATGTGGTGGACACGTGGTGGACACGTGGTGGACCTGGTGTTGAATGGAAATTCTAGGCCAGCTGTTTCATTCCTTTAACCGGCCATCTGAAATTTCATCACCACATCGCACCGGAAAGAGACCGAGGTTGGACAATGACAAGGTAAATGATTTCTTTCTCATTTTCTTCCAAGTTTTTTTACGGTCGGGGGGGGGGGGTGGCTGTGTGTCCTGAATAGGGTCTGTTCTTCGGTGTTAACACTCCCCTTCTAACCCCAGAACCCATCCAATCATTCAGCACTCTAGGGAGAACGGGTCCCTGGAGAAAATGATCCGCAGTCATCGTATTTGTGACACGAGGGGTTCCGTGAGCACTCTGTCTAGGAAAGTGGCATTAAGACTCCTCGATCGGTTCTGGATCATTTAGAATGCAATTTAATCAAGGCTTCACCAGGAAAGAAAGATTCCCAAATAAAAACAAAGTGTCTTAATTAAGAAGGTCTGGCCCAGAGTTTGAGGAGTGTTTATGTGGCGTGTCACTGCCGGGACGTACTGTCTCACAGGTCCGTGCACATCACACGAACACATATAATTATCCTAAGGTCAGATTGCCTCCATACTAGACAGCTCGACATGAGTGTTTAGAAAGACGCCGTGGATAGAACAGTCGAAAACAGATGTAGTCAAACGGAAGGGACAAGTCAAATGGGACGTCTCGCCTTTAACAAACGCCGCAGATGCTACTGTACATAGTTTAAACATGAGCCATTTTACAGTGGATACTCTACAACACTCTGTAGGTCTCCTAGTGCCACATAGATGTGGGCTTCGCTGGCAGCCGGCTCTCCCTCTCGTTCCCTCTCCACTTCGCCACGTCACTCCTCTCCGTGGCTTACGGGCTCTATCTAGCCGGCTCTCTCCCGCGGGGATTGTGGGTTAGCGGTTCGCAAAGTCTCCCGGGCGCCGCCTGTGCCAGATAAAACCGCCGACCGGCCCCGTACGACGCTGCAGCTCTGACAGCTCTGAGACCACACGGAGAGCGACCGTCCCCCGCTGCGTAGCGACGGCTACAGGGAAGTGTTCTCCTCTCAGACGCTGGGGCATTGGCTCATGTTCAGGTTGACGTGTTTTGAGTCCACAGGCTGTCGTACACGGTAAACATAAGAACAGTCTACTTGACTGTGGAATATTCGCGGCGTAGCGCTCGTCGTGCCGAGTGACATGAACGTGATTATTTCAGACGAGTCAATCGGAAGACGGACGGACGCGCCCGTGGCGGGAGCCGGTGTTGGTGTGTGTGTGTATGTGGATCTGGGCGATCTCCCCAGGGATTGTGGGTTGTGGGATAAGTCTTTGGTTCCAGACCGTGTCCTGACCGATCGTATTAGAGCTGCTTGTGCCCACAGTTACTGACGGTTGGCGGGGGATGAGGAGAGGGGGTTAATAGAGTGCAAGAGTGATTGGAGAGTCTTTACATAATCAGATAATATCGACACGGCTGGAAGGAACGTCAATACACATGTTTGTGCTGACACTTGCTTGTAGACCTCATTCTTCAAGAGAGATTACATTTTCTCCGGGAAAGGCTGGTGTTGCCTCTTTTAGGTGTGTGTGTGTGTGTGCATTTAACATTTGTGCTTGTGTGTTTGTTTCCATATGTTTCTCTCTATGTATGTGTGTTCATATGTTTACGCGTGTGTGTACGTGTGTGCGTGTGTGCCTGCTGAGAGAGGGGAGAGCGAGCGAGCGAGAGAGGGGAGAGCGAGCGAGCGAGAGAGGGGAGAGCGAGCGAGCGAGATAGGGGAGAGCGAGCGAGCGAGATAGGGGGAGAGCGAGCGAGCGAGATAGGGAGAGGAGCGAGCGAGACAGGGGAGAGCGAGACAGGGAGAGCGAGCGAGCGAGACAGGGAGAGCGAGCGAGCGAGACAGGGAGAGCGAGCGAGCGAGACAGGGAGAGCGAGCGAGCGAGACAGGGGAGAGCGAGCGAGCGAGACAGGGAGAGCGAGCGAGCGAGACAGGGAGAGCGAGCGAGCGAGACAGGGAGAGCGAGCGAGCGAGACAGGGGAGAGCGAGCGAGCGAGACAGGGAGAGCGAGCGAGCGAGACAGGGAGAGGAGCGAGCGAGACAGGGGACGAGCGAGCGAGCGAGACAGGGACGAGCGAGCGAGCGAGACAGGGACCAGCGAGCGAGCGAGACAGGGACGAGCGAGCGAGCGAGACAGGGACGAGCGAGCGAGCGAGACAGGGACGAGCGAGCGAGCGAGACAGGGACGAGCGAGAGGCGAGAGAGGGACGAGAGAGGGGACGAGAGAGGGGACGAGCGAGAGAGGGACGAGCGAGCGAGCGAGAGAGGGACGAGAGAGGGACGAGAGAGGGACGAGAGAGGGACGAGCGAGAGAGGGACGAGAGAGGGACGAGCGAGAGAGAGAGGGACGAGAGAGAGGGGAGCGAGAGAGGGACGACGAGAGAGGGACGAGAGAGGGACGAGCGAGAGAGGGACGAGCGAGAGAGGGACGAGCGAGGGAGAGCGAGGGACGCAGCGAGCGAGGGACGAGCGAGCGAGGGACGAGCGAGCGAGGGAGAGAGAGAGAGGGACGAGCGAGCGAGGGACGAGCGAGAGAGAGAGAGAGAGAGGGGACGAGCGAGAGAGAGGAGAGAGGGCGAGCGAGAGAGAGAGAGAGAGGGACGAGCGAGAGAGAGAGAGAGAGAGGGGAGCGAGAGAGAGAGAGAGAGAGAGGGACGAGCGAGAGAGAGAGAGAGAGGGGACGAGCGAGAGAGAGAGAGAGAGAGGGACGAGCGAGAGAGAGAGAGAGAGAGAGGGGACGAGAGAGAGAGAGAGAGAGAGGGAGGAGAGAGAGAGAGAGAGAGAGGGGACGAGCGAGAGAGAGAGAGAGAGAGGGGACGAGCGAGAGAGAGAGAGAGAGAGGGACGAGCGAGAGAGAGAGAGAGAGAGGGACGAGCGAGAGAGAGAGAGAGAGAGGGACGAGCGAGAGAGAGAGAGAGAGAGGGGACGAGCGAGAGAGAGAGAGAGAGAGGGGACGAGCGAGAGAGAGAGAGAGAGAGAGAGAGGGACGAGCGAGAGAGAGAGAGAGAGAGAGGGACGAGCGAGAGAGAGAGAGAGAGAGGGGCGAGCGAGAGAGAGAGAGAGAGAGAGGGACGAGCGAGAGAGAGAGAGAGAGAGAGGGACGAGCGAGAGAGAGAGAGAGAGAGGGACGAGCGAGAGAGAGAGAGAGAGAGGGACGAGCGAGAGAGAGAGAGAGAGAGAGAGGGGACGAGCGAGAGAGAGAGAGAGAGAGAGAGGGACGAGCGAGAGAGAGAGAGAGAGAGAGAGGGACGAGCGAGAGAGAGAGAGAGAGAGAGAGGGGACGAGCGAGAGAGAGAGAGAGAGAGAGAGGGGACGAGCGAGAGAGAGAGAGAGAGAGAGAGGGGACGAGCGAGAGAGAGAGAGAGAGAGAGAGGGGACGAGCGAGAGAGAGAGAGAGAGAGAGAGAGGGACGAGAGAGAGAGAGAGAGAGAGAGAGAGGGCGAGAGAGAGAGAGAGGGAGAGCGAGCGAGCGAGATAGGGAGAGCGAGCGAGCGAGATAGGGGACGAGCGAGCGAGCGAGATAGGGGAGAGCGAGCGAGCGAGAGAGGGGACGAGCGAGCGAGCGAGCGAGCGAGAGAGGGGACGAGCGAGCGAGAGAGGGACGAGCGAGCGAGAGAGCGAGAGAGGGACGAGCGAGCGAGCGAGCGAGAGAGGGGACGAGCGAGCGAGCGAGCGAGAGAGGGGACGAGCGAGCGAGCGAGCGAGAGAGGGGACGAGCGAGCGAGCGAGCGAGAGAGGGGACGAGCGAGCGAGCGAGCGAGAGAGGGGACGAGCGAGCGAGCGAGCGAGAGAGGGGACGAGCGAGCGAGCGAGAGAGGGAGAGCGAGAGCGAGCGAGAGAGGGGAGAGCGTAGAACGAGCGAGAGAGGGGAGAACGAGCGAGCGAGAGAGGGGACGAGCGAGAGAGGGGACGAGCGAGAGAGGGGACGAGCGAGCGAGCGAGAGAGGGGACGAGCGAGCGAGCGAGAGAGGGACGAGCGAGAGAGAGAGAGAGGGGACGAGCGAGAGAGAGAGAGAGGGGACGAGCGAGAGAGAGAGAGGGGACGAGCGAGAGAGAGAGAGGGAGAGCGTAGAGCGAGCGAGAGAGGGGAGAGCGTAGAGCGAGCGAGAGAGGGGAGAGCGAGCGAGCGAGAGAGGGGAGAGCGAGCGAGCGAGAGAGGGGAGAGCGAGCGAGCGAGAGAGGGCGAGCGAGCGAGCGAGAGAGGGGACGAGCGAGCGAGCGAGAGAGGGGACGAGCGAGAGAGGGACGAGCGAGAGAGGGGACGAGCGAGCGAGCGAGAGAGGGGACGAGCGAGCGAGCGAGAGAGGGGACGAGCGAGCGAGCGAGAGAGGGACGAGCGAGCGAGCGAGAGAGGGGACGAGCGAGCGAGCGAGAGAGGGGACGAGCGAGCGAGCGAGAGAGGGACGAGCGAGAGAGAGAGAGAGGGACGAGAGAGAGAGAGAGAGGGGACGAGCGAGAGAGAGAGAGGGGAGAGCGAGCGAGAGAGAGAGGGAGAGCGAGCGAGCGAGAGGGGGACGAGCGAGGGGACGAGCGAGGGGACGAGCGAGGGGACGAGCGAGCGAGAGGGGGACGAGCGAGCGAGAGCGGGACGAGCGAGGGGGCGAGAGAGAGAGGGGGAGAGCGAGCGAGAGAGAGAGTGGCAGATTTTCTTAAATTAGAATTGTGTTGTGAGATGATACACATGCATTCATACCTAGACACATTGCATACTACGCACACACACACACACATGCTGTCACACACACACGCTGTCACACACACACACAAGCTGTCACACACACACACACACTGACACACACACGCTGTCACACACACGCTGTCACTCACTCACTCACACACACTGTCACACACACTGTCACACACACACACACAGTTGACTTTGGCTCCTCTCTGTGCTGGGAGTGTGTGGTGTTTGCCAGCCAGTCTTCTGGGCGACCTTCTCACAGTGTGTGCCAACCAGACCCCTGACACTCTGCCTGAATATGTATGCCATGCTCTCTAAAACACCCTGGCACTGCTCTCTGTTTTTATCACACTATATCTTCCTGTCACTCTCACTCTGTCACTGTCTCTCTCTCTCTGTCTGTCTATCACCCTATCTCTCTCTTACTCTCGCTCTTTCTCTCTCTAGCTCTCAAATGTAATTGCTAAAGCAAGTGGAAAGTAAATAAATACAACCTAATAATGAGAAAGTTAAATAAATCATACGTTGTGTTATTAGCTATGTACAAACATATACCAATAAAATATGATTATACCAATTAAAATGTGACAAGAGGGAAATGAACAAACAGATCAATATTAGATGTATTTTCAGTGTTTTCTGCTACTCTTGTTGCACTTTTCTCGTGCTGGTGGTTCACACGTCATGCCGCACGTGGTTTGTGAACCATGACGGCACATTGCAGTATTTCATAATGTCATATGACAGCTCATCAATAATCTCGTTTTATTATTCCTCGAGGATCTGAATGATCTGTGGGAAATACGTGCCTCTAACGCAATCGTACAATTGGAAAACCACAATTTCGACGGAATGTTCTGGTTTGTGTTCATGTTTATTCGGGCCTTGAGGTCTCCGCGATACGTGGCAGTTTCACTAGGGTTTTGGGCGGTTTGGGATGCTGGATCAGGCAGTGAGGCGTGTAAACTGGTACGAAGGATGCTTGGATGGCGGTAAAGACTAACATGGCTTTAATATTAAAGGGCTAATTCTCACACCGCTTTTATAGCCGACTCGTATTTACCGCTAATTGGCAATTAACCTAATGTGCCCTCTGCAATTAGTTACCAAGTATCAATTATTTTCCACGTGGAGTTTCCATTATTTCGTCCAGCCCCTGTAACTATATGAGAATGTATATAACAGGTATCAATTATTTTCCATGTGGAGTTTCCATTATTTCGTCCAGCCCCTGTAACTATATGAGAATGTATATAACAGGTATCAATTATTTTCCACGTGGAGTTTCCATTATTTCGTCCAGCCCCTGCATAATCCTCGTTCCACTTTGCATATTTGAGGTTTGGGATCAGACTGAATACTTATTCTGTTTGTCACATTTTAAGTCTTCTTGGTTGGTTAGTGGAACCAATACCTCACAAGCACCAGGCATCTATATGTAATTTGAGTCTTTTTCAGCCGAACTCTCTTTGGAAAGTTCAGTTAATCGTTGCTGTAGACATTATCTTTGCTTGAAAGGCTTGTCTCTCCGATCACACGCTTTGTTGACTTTGCCTGTTGTGCTGTTGTTTAAGCTGAGTTAAATGTAATTCTTTATTTGCTAGAGCAATGATTTATTGGTGTAATTTATGTTTGTGGTCCCGGCACCTGGAGTTTTTTTTCCGGAACATCGTTATTATTGTGTTTCGGAGATTAACTGCCAGGGACCAAGTCCTTCAATTATGTGTGCAATGTAGGTTGTGTCCCTGGTTGTTGATCGAAGCTTCTGGTGACCACGCCCTCCATAATTAATGGTAAAGCTTTTGAAAGAGAATGAAATATTGTTTGATGAGCCGAAACCAGTGACTGAGCAGAGACCAGTGGCTGAGCAGAGACCAGTGGCTGAGCAGAGACCAGTGGCTGAGCAGAGACCAGTGGCTGAGCAGAGACCAGTGGCTGAGCAGAGACCAGTGGCTGAGCAGAGACCAGTGGCTGAGCAGAGACCAGTGGCTGAGCAGAGACCAGTGGCTGAGCAGAGACCAGTGGCTGATCAGAGACCAGTGGCTGAGCAGAGACCAGTGGCTGGGACCTGCCCTTTGGAATCCTTTATTCTCATTGCTTTCATGTCACGTAGGTACCCCCATCTCTCTCCTCTCTCGATCTCTCTCCTCTCTCTCTCTCTCCTCTCTTTCTCCTCTCTCTCTCTCTCTCTCTCTCTCCATCTCTCTCTCATCTCTCTCCCTCTCTCTCCTCTCTCTCCATCTCTCTTCTCTCTCGCTCTCTCCTCTCTCTCCTCTCTCTCTCTCTCCATCTCTCTCCCTCTCTCTCCTCTCTCCATCTCTCTCTCTCCATCTCTCTCCTCTCTCTCTCTCCTCTCTCTCTCTTCTCTCTCCCTCTCTCTCCCTCTCTCTCCTCTCTCTCTCTCCTCTCTCTCTCTCTCTCTCTCTCTCTCTCTCCTCTCTCTCCTCTCTCTCTCTCTCTCTTCTCTCTCTCTCTCCATCTCTCTCTCTCTCTCTCCTCTCTCTCTCCTCTCTCCCCTCTCTCTCCCCTCTCTCTTCCCTCTCTCCCCTCTCTCTCCTCTCCCCCTCTCTCTCATCTCTCCCCCTCTCTCCCCTCTCTCTCTCCCTCTCTCTCTCTCTCTCCCTCTCTCTCTCCTCTCTCTCTCTCCTCCCTCTCTCCTCTCTCTCTCCTCTCTCTCCCCTCTCTCTCCCTCTCTCCTCTCTCCTCTCTCCCCTCTCTCTCCCCTCTCTCTCCCCTCTCTCTCCCCTCTCTCTCTCTCCTCTCGCCCGACACCTCAGTTTAGCCTGAACCCATCCGAGGAGGAATCCATCACAAGCCGCTAGTCTGTTTCCATAATCCAAACAGACACACAGGAGAATCCCAGCACCACACAGAGCCGCCGCTGCTCAGGGACTATCAGTGGATGTCTACATTCATAGTAGTCCTGTCGCGTATCTCACAGGGCATACCAGAAAGGCAGTAGACAAAAGGCAGACGGAAAGAACTGAGACAAACAGACAGACAGGTATGAGGCAAACACTGTGTGTTTGTGTGAATCAAACCATACACTGCTAAGTTTGACGGCACTTTCAACCACACAGAGCCTGGTTGAGAGAGGGAGAGAGAAAGGGAGTGAGACGAAGAGAGAGAGAGAGAGCTGGAGAGAAAAACCAAGGCGAGAAACCTCTAAGTGATTCGCTTCTGACATCAGCTCCTATTATGCAGAAAGGAAAAGAGTGGAAATGAATCAAGAAGATAGATGAAGAGGAGGAGAGAAGAGCCTTTGGATGTATGGATCTGTGTCAGTCGAGAGAGGGTATCTGTCAGAACATGTTTTTTTCTTCTCCAGAGCGGGGATTAGAAGGAGAGAAACCTACGCTTGAGCACTGGGGTGGAGAACTGTGAAACTGCATACATGCACTAAACTCCAGCCCGATTGACTACTCTACCCAACAGTGCATTATAGCTGGGGGATTTGACACAGAGCTTACAGCAGAGCTGAGACATCCCATGTGAAGGCCCTCAGAGCTCCCCCCCTCAGAGCTACAGGCCCTCAGAGCTACAGGCCCTCAGAGCTACAGGCCCTCAGAGATCCCCCTCAGAGCTACAGGCCCTCAGAGCTCCCCCTCAGAGCTACAGGCCCTCAGAGATCCCCCTCAGAGCTACAGGCCCTCAGAGCTCCCCCTCAGAGCTACAGGCCCTCAGAGCTACAGGCCCTCAGAGCTACAGGCCCTCAGAGCTCCCCCTCAGAGCTACAGGCCCTCAGAGCTACAGGCCCTCAGAGCTCCCCCCCTCAGAGCTACAGGCCCTCAGAGCTCCCCTCAGAGCTACAGGCCCTCAGAGCTACAGGCCCTCAGAGCTCCCCCTTAGAGCTACAGGCCCTCAGAGCTCCCCCTCAGAGCTACAGGCCCTCAGCTACAGGCCCTCAGAGCTCCCCCTCAGAGCTACAGGCCCTCAGAGCTACAGGCCCTCAGAGCTCCCCTTAGAGCTACAGGCCCTCAGAGCTCCCGCTCAGAGCTCCCCCCTCAGAGCTACAGGCCCTCAGAGCTCCCCCCCTCAGAGCTACAGGCCCTCAGAGCTACAGGCCCTCAGAGCTACAGGCCCTCAGAGCTCCCCCTCAGAGCTACAGGCCCTCAGAGCTACAGGCCCTCAGAGCTCCCCCCCTCAGAGCTACAGGCCCTCAGAGCTCCCCCTCAGAGCTACAGGCCCTCAGAGCTACAGGCCCTCAGAGCTCCCCCTTAGAGCTACAGGCCCTCAGAGCTCCCCCTCAGAGCTACAGGCCCTCAGCTACAGGCCCTCAGAGCTCCCCCTCAGAGCTACAGGCCCTCAGAGCTACAGGCCCTCAGAGCTCCCCTTAGAGCTACAGGCCCTCAGAGCTCCCGCTCAGAGCTCCCCCTCAGAGCTACAGGCCCTCAGAGCTCCCCCTCAGAGCTACAGGCCCTCAGAGCTCCCCCCCTCAGAGCTACAGGCCCTCAAAGTTCTTGGGTCTTCCAAAAAGCCAAACCTCAGTTTGCTAATCGCTATCCTATTCACTGTATAATTCATCACTTTAGACCAGGCTGTATCATTGGGGAAGTAGTTAATGTAAATTCCTAGTGAAGGAGTTCATGTGTTTGTCCTGTCTATTTGTAGTGCACCAGAACGCCGGCGTCAGCTATCTGCGTTCATATCTCCAGATCAGCGTGTGCCAATCTTTGGAGTAGTTTTGAGATAAAAGATCAAATTTGAGTTAGAGTTACGGAGAAAGAGCATTTTGAATGGGACTACAAAAGGACACAAGAAACGTAAGTAAAGTGGTTGTGTGTGAATGTTGAGTCACGACTGTCGTTCATGGATAAAAGTGAGGAGGTGTCACTCCTGAGAGACTCACACAAACACTTTATGTGATTGGCCCTGAATTTTCCCATTCAAAATCTGATTTTACATACCATAATCCAAACCCTATACACAATTTTGAACCATCAACCTAACAAAAAACTTTTTCCCAATGAATACCTCTCTCTTAATCTCCCCAAGGTGATATCTTGTTTAAAATCCTTATGTGGATTCCAGTACCACACAAGTCCTTCAATCAATTTAAAAATATATATATAAATGTGCTTTTATAAAAACTGTCGAATATAAGAAGAAACCTAGGGAGGAACCAGGCTCCGAGGGGTAGAGAGTCTTCTTCCGGCTGTGCTGGGTGAACTTTTAATACACTCTCTTTTCTCTCAGTTAATAACAGTCTGTGTGGCGTTCCCCTCTCCAGGGAGCAGAAGAGCATACCGGGTTGTCCAGGGGAAAGACTGGGGCTTAATGAAAGTCATTAGGAGAGACGTCCTGCTGAGTAAAGCCAATGGCTGCCTGATGATCTCCTTACACTCTTCTGTGTGGTTTGGAGCCAAATGAAATCAGAACATGGTGATATCAGAACATAATGATATCGGAACATAATGATATCAGAACATAATGATATCGGAACATAATGATATCGGAACATAATGATATCGGAACATAATGATATCGGAACATAGTGATATCGGAACATAGTGATAACAGAACATAGTGATATCAGAACAGAGTGATATCAGAACAGAGTGATATCAGAACAGAGTGATATCAGAACAGAGTGATATCAGAACAGAGTGATATCAGAACAGAGTGATATCAGAACAGAGTGATAACAGAACATAGTGATAACAGAACATAGTGATTTCAGAACATAGTGATATCAGAAAGTAAGACCAGCAGTCTCACCATTCAAAACTGTCTCTAGCTATGATAAATGCATCAGCATTTGCACAGGGCATTTAGTTGTTTTGCCATCAAACAGCATAATTTTGGACAACAACAAAATCATATAGTCAATGTGAAGCCTTCAATTGCGTTCAGGAATGTATTCTTATTTCGTGAAAGAATGTATTCTTATTTCGATAATTTCTTGATGCCATTTTTTAGAGTAACAAATGTATTGTGTGAAACTAGTAATTTACAGAATAGACAATGTTTACATCAACCGCTATTGTGTTATTAATTCTGTTATATTGAACCTCTATTTTACACTAAATACATATGGTACTGTACGTGTGGCGTGTACATGTGCTGGTTATTATAATATATATGATTATATTATCAGTACGTCAGCAAGGCCCAGATCAAAAGCTGCTGGAAGACTTGACCTGATGATGGCTTAATGGACACTAGGCTCTAGAAGACTCTCTCCTTGTCTCTTCCTCTCTTTGGTTCTCTCTCTCCCTTTGTCACTCTTTCTCTCTCATACACGCACCCATTCTCTCCCCCTTTTCGCTTTCCCTCTATTACATATAAACGAGTAACGTAGTAGAGGTTAAACTTTCCGGATATGTTAATGTCCTCGTTGTAATGTATGCACCCATAAATGTTTCAAAAGCATGGCGGTGTGTCTGTTTAAAACAATCCTAATTAACCCTGTGGGGGGTTGAAGTTTCCCCCTGTTTTTTAAACCAGGGAGAGGAGCGATGTGCAAGTCTGTTTAAAGTTCTTCCAAACTGGACCTATTGACAGAGGAGTAGGACTAGAACACGCCCCTGGGAGGGGCTAGAGAGATGTGTGTGTGTGTGTGTGTGTTTGTGTCCACGCGTGTCTGAGCATGTGTGCGTGTGCGTGTGTGTGTGTGTCTTCACGTATTTGAGAGAGATTCTGGCGTGGAACGAGTATTTCCCCAGTGGTGAATGCTGTGTGGCGCGTTGAGAGTTTGGGCTTCTGGTAGTTAACCCGCTACACGCCAAATAAATTCACCCCGGCCACTGTTGTGAGACGCGGTGGATTTGATAAGGGGTACCACCACTAGGTCCACAGTCAGACGGCGACGATAGCGTCGCTCCCACGGCCAGGAAGCAGGAAATACTGTAAAGGGTTTAAATACTCCTGCTCCCTGAGACTCACTGTGGTGTTCTGTTTACTGTCATCAGAGACGCGTGTCCCTGGTCTCCCCCGGCTGTGCTCCTCTCATCTAGTCTCTCTTCCTCCTCGCCGCTACTCTACCGTGTCCTTTTTCACTCCTCTCGCCTCCTCTGTCCCCCTTTTCTCCTCAGGCGAATGCGTATGGATGTAGAACAGGGGTAGAGCGGAGTCATGTATCAGGGGGAATAGGTGCCTGTTAAAGACCCTAGCCTTACCCACGGTCTCCCCTTAACAATCCTGTCTGTCTGTCTGTCTGTCTGCGTGTGTGTCTGTCTGTCTGCGTGTCTGTCGGTCTGTCTGCGTGTCTGTCTGCTTCAAACACATTCGTTATTTAAACAGAGCACAAGGGATCTGGCTGGGTGTCATGTTGGAGAGGGACAGAACAAGCCCTGCCATCGCTTTCTATCCATCTTTCCTCTCTCGCTCTTTCTCTCGACTTCTCCTCTCTCTTTTTCTTCATTTCATGTTACCTCGGCCTCTCTCCCCTACCTCCCTCCCTCCCTACCTCGCTCGCTTCCTTCCCCCCTCTCTCCGTCTGTGCCAAAGCTCCAGACACCTGCAAGTATTTAATGAGGAGATGGTTCCCATTAAAGGTGCCGTGCTGGCTGTCATAGAGGCGCTCAGAGAGATCGAGGGAATGGCGGAATGGACGGGCAGCCTCTGTTGAGGAGGTGGGAGAAGAAAACGGGGTGACTTCGTAAAGAGAAGACAGACAGAAAGAGAGAGAGAATGAGAGAGAGAGAGAGTAGTAAAATAAATGGAAAGATGTGGAGAGGGATGGAGGGACGGAGAGAAGGATATTGTGTATGTAAGGAAAACTGGGAGACGATGGCAGTATTGTATAGAAGTTAGGCAGGGTTGGAGACAGGTTAATGGGTTGGTATGTGAAGAAGTCGTGTTTCTCTCCTCTAATGAGACACGAGTACATAAAGCAATGCTAGTTCTGAAGCCAGACCGACGTGTGTGACGGCATCTCCTGGTACTGCTCCGATAACAGACATCACTCTGAGATCTGTTGAAGTCGACCAGTCACGTTCAGCCCCGTATACGTTACACGGCCGCGTGCTAAAGCTCTGCTTTTGATCTTTATCTACATCCTGGCCATAAACTACATTCGGCGCTCTACGCAGTGGTATGTTGAAGTTGTACACTGATTCGTAAGCTACAGGGCATGGATCCTTTAGGTAATGTGCCGATTCACATATGATGTGTTTCTATGGATTTCTGTCTGATTTTGCTAGTCCACCAAGGCCGCTACCTCGACCTGTGTGCCAGGTGGTATTGTCAAAGCAAAAAAAAAACGGCACAAAATAAATACTGAGCTACGCTGCATGCTATTGTTTTTTTGTATATATTTCATATGAATGCAAAAGCTTGGATAAAAAGTATTTATTTTTTCCTTTTTCCATTTTTCAAAAGTTCATAGGTTCCTTGATACCACTTTTCTGATAGAATGAGATGAATTCCACAATCATGTTTGCAGGGTGTCTTGGTTGTGATTCACATTTGTGGAACAGGAATAGTAAACAAATCATGTATTGGGAGGTGGGCAGGAATATTCACTATTCATTAAGATTAATCGAAAATCTGATTCTATTAATGGTATGTTCAGTTGAAACAAAAGCATTTCAGCTGCTTGACCTTTTTCACAGAGCATAAAGATACATTAATGTTTTATTTTGATCACACTGCAGTATAATGAAATTATGGTGGAGCTAGAGGTTACAGAATCATTAAAATGTCACTGGAGAAAACCTATTTTCGGTGCTATACTGTAGATATAATATTAAGGTTGTCCAACTTTGAAACATTTTGATACTTTTAAAAACACTAAAATAAGGCCCTTAAGAAAGGTGTGCCTTGAATTTATCGAAAAACAGGCATATACCAAAGTTAATTACGAGGGATAAAAATACAAAATGATCTACATCATAATGTTTTAATAGCATTTCTCCATAAACACAAAGCAAACTGTGTATGGCCTATAGCTATGTTCCCAATGTTTAAATAGACCTCCCTCTCATCAGTGTCAGTAGGGGGAAAGAAAATGACTGATGACACAAACACAAACAGACAGAGATTAATTATAAACTCACGTGAGACAACAGAGGGGCGACATGAGACAACAGAGGGGCGGCGTGAGACAACAGAGGGGCGACGTGAGACAACAGAGGGGCGACGTGAGACAACAGAGGGGCGACGTGAGACAACAGAGGGGCGACGTGAGACAACAGAGGGGCGACGTGAGACAACAGAGGGGCGACGTGAGACAACAGAGGGGCAACGTGAAACAACAGAGGGGCGACATGAGACAATACAGGGGCGACATGAGACAATACAGGGGCAACACAGGACAACAGAGGTGTTGTAAAATCCTCTTTTAATATCAGATATTAATATCAGAATGCATTCTTCCCCACCCACCATGAGACAGAGGCAGACCGAGGCAGGATCAGCAAAGCTCATGGCCCAAAGGGATTTTTACAAAGGTGGAGAAGAAAAGCAACAATTTGAGTTTCTACCCCCGAAAAGCAGACATCAAACGTAGGATGCCAGGTGAATCCAATTACCTCCCAGGGAGACCAGAAACAGTGTCCCTACACTCAACCCTGAGAAACCCCAGAGTTTAATGTACTATTTTGTTTGCCCATTAATGATCTGTGAAGACCTGGGTGCAAGGTTCCTTGTAGTGAGGAACTGGAGATGCAATCTACTCAGACAAAAAATGTATTGAGAGAAACTCATTAACACAATATGAATATGTTAACTAATGACGGCCCGAAATATATACAAACATTCAAAGGGGAAAATGAAATGTGGTCAAATTACATTTACATTTTTAAACAATACCTGTAATTACAAGGTAGTGTAGCAATGAACTGTGGTGTCTCTAAATGGTTGGATATTTTTCATAACAGACTAGGTGGCAGAAAGCAAGGACCAGAGCATTCCCTAATAAATATCAGAAGGCATGATCAGTAACCATGGTAAATGGGAAAGATGGCAATGTCATCATAACCTCTAATGCTCTGTCATAGGTTGGTCTTCGTTGCCTACCAATATACTTGTGCTTCGTCAAGCGGCCTTCAAGATGCCTCTTTGAACATGCCAATCTCTGCATGCCAATCTCTGCATGCCAATCTCTACATGCCAATCTCTAAATGCCAATCTCTACATGCCAATCTCTGCATGCCAATCTCTACATGCCAATCTCTGCATGCCAATCTCTGCATGGCATGAGTGGCTTTACCGTTAATGTAGTGTTCAGTTTCACTTTCTGTTTTACAAAAAAAAGAACTTCATCTTTGCATTCTGCAGTGGCTTACTCACTCACTCATCCCCAAAAAGGTAGCCGTGCGCAAGTCTGTTATTTGGTTGCCTCGGGAACACTTCTCTTAACATGTGCAACGGAGGCAGCGGCTACAACCTAGCTAAGCCACGATACCTAAATTGTTTCGATGATTCCCGAATTGTAATAAGAGATGTTCTGTCGCGGTTCTGCTATTGTACGAAGGATTTTAATCCAGGAATGGAACAAATGGCAGTTGGCTTGGACGGATACAGTCAGAGGTGTAGTTCTGAAAGCGGTGATATAAGAGATCTTCTAGATGTGCCAGAGGGGCTGTTCTTTAGTTTGGCTATTGGTGTGTTCAGACTGTCCAGGAGATGTGCTTTTAAAATACCCATCCGTCAGTCATACTAAATTGGTCGTAGCAGCTTGAGTAAGTCAGTGGTCCACCTTTAAGGCAGGCAGAGGTAGGTTAAGAGAGCATCTGCTGGGGGACATGATTGGCTTATTTTAGGTCGACTCCCTCTTTTTCACCCACTTTGTGATACCAGGAAGTGTAAATAATCCACTGCGAAGTCGATGCCTTTCTCATCGTGACCAACCCCAGTTTCTCTTTTCATAGCTTTCCTTATTTTTCTCGTGCAAGAAATATGTTCCTTTCTGCAGAATAAAGACCGAACAACAGAGCAACAAAGTGTTCATTGTTGTAACCGTCCGTAGGGTTTGATTGTGGAGTAGTCGTAAAGCAGATGTTTTCTTTCATGTACAGTCGGCCTGAATACAATATTGCACGATACCATACAGGTACATGTTGATGCCGGGCATACTGAACGGGAGATTCACATCATGAACGTGCAGCCATCTAATCCACGGCGACTGTGTGATGGCTATAATATCAATATGGACCAAAATCCCTGAGGAATATTTCCTGAATATATTCCACAATGAATTAAGGCAGTTCTTATGGTCCAACCCGATACCGGCAAGGTGTACCTAATGAAGTGGTCGGTGAGTGTGAATCTGCAATTCCATTTTCTTCGTTAGCAGCGCCAACTAGAGTGCTGATAAGGTGCTACCCATTACTTCAAGTTGAACTGGGAATCCACTCGTACTTGATGATGCTGGCACGCTCTCTATCCGTCCGCACCACAACCCCTCTCTCTCCTCTATCTCCTCCCAGCGATGGAGGGATGAAAGCGTGTGAATGAATGAGTCGGGCGCTGACGCTCAGCTGTTTCCTCCTCTAGGAGCGCGCCTCTCTCTCCGTCTTTCTCGGCCTCTCCCTCTGTTTTTCTCATCTCCTGGCTGTCTGAGAGTAAGCACTTTGCCGGGTGACAGGGCCCATCCTTCACGGGGCCCCGCCATATGCCGCGCTGCTGTCAGAGGGGACCGCTGCAGACGCTCCAGATGTTCTCCTCCAGCAAGCCCCCCCCACCCCACGTCGACCTCCCCGCGCACCTCCCTCGCACGCTCTCTCCCAAAACTCTGACAGATAAAGGGGGAGATGCCGAGTGGCGTAGAGAGGCCGAGAGACAAAGCGAATGTCTTTGATCTAGAGAGGACAGAAGGAGAGAAAGGAAGAAATGAAGAGAGGAAATAGGGAATTGGTAACAGCAAAAATAAGGATGTAGTCGAACAAAGGGGCCGTGGTGTCGGAAGTAGCTGAGGAACAGACCCGGAGAAGAAGTTAGAAGTTACGTGAGAGGCAACAATTATTATTAGGTGAGGGGACGGAGCACGAGGGAGAACAATGTCTTGTTTCCTTTGAACCGTTCTTAACATGACAGTGTTAACCTTTAACCCTGAAAATTTGGCGTAAACGTCACCTTCACGGGCCACCTTGTGACTAGTAGTGGTACCCGCATGGACTCAATGAGACGAGTTGGTAGTGGCGAAGTGTTTCACTAAATCAAATAAACTAATGAATGATTTGGCTCATCCACTCGGATGCTTTAATCGGTTGCCAACACGGTTGACTGGCATGCTTTGCCCCAGTTGAGCACCTAGATTTAAGTAATTTGGTTTAATTTATGCCTGTTTGAGGGTGGGCATTTTAGATGTGTGGCGTTATTTTTGGGTTGCAGTATCTCTGAGGAAAGTGTGTCCATGCATGATTTTGTGTGTGTGTTTGTGTGTGTGTGCGTGTGTTCGTGCGTGTGTTCGTGCGTGTGTTCGTGCGTGTGTTCGTGCGCCTCATGAGTAGGGTTGTTGGCTGAATAGCGAGCAGCGTAAGGGTTCAGCGATGCATTACAAAAACCTCTGGCGGGTTTTGCGCACAACTATTTTTGGATTTAACCTTTATTAAACCAGGTTGGGCCGATTGAGAACAAATTCTAATTTGCAACGGCGACCTGGCCAAGGTAAGGAGAAAAAAACATGTTAACAAATTAGACCACACGACTATTTAGGCAGAGACGAGGGCCAGTTTGCTCGCTTCTGTGTAGGTGTGTGTGCATGTGTGTGTGTGTGTGTGTGTGCATGTGTGTGTACATGTGTGCATGTGTGTGTGTGTGTGTGTGTGTGCGTCTGCATAAATGGATGGGTGACTGACCTAGTCTTCTCCGGATTGGTCAGAGAGAAATCTCTCAGCTTGAAAATTAGACTGGGGATGGCGAAGAAGTGTTCCATAATTTACCTGAACAAACTTCATTTCATTTGATTATTTTTCGTGACTCTTTCACACATGGAAACGGTACAGTGAATACATAAACAAACACATAAATGGCTAAGAGAAATTCAGTAACTCGTCTGCTTGTCTGCGGAGATCAGATGCTGAGAGTTATTGAACCCCTAATGCAGTATTTGAAAGTCATAGATTTATCTCTAATAAATCCCAGTGTGCCCGGGTGAGTGTTTTGTTTTAGAATAGACCGTAACTTCCAATCAATGTATTAATCCCTCTGAAGGTTTCACTCAACTGTTAGAAAAACAAAGTGGAAGAAACACATTTATATACACAGCCCTGATTGGCTAATATTATGATCTAGTGCCCCCTTGCCATGATGATTTGTCTCCCAGCTTTTGGTCTCAAGCTTTTCTTAAACATCTGCTATGAAACACGACCAATGGCCATTGTTATAATTTCCATTCTCCTTCACCACTGTGGTTGAACCACTACATGGTTCTGTTTAAACCACTCAGTCAACCAGATTGACTTGAGAAAAATACCAAGACTCTTGTTTTTTGTCATTGTGTTTCCAGAACAAGCATGGAGAAAAGAAGAACAGATTTTCTATCGACTAAGCGATCCAAATCTGTCAGATTGCGGGGACATCTCCTGTCCACAGCCCTCTCCAGATCACCCCACAGATGTTCAGTTGGATTCAGGTCTGGGGTCTGGCTGGGCCATTCCAAAACGTTAATCTTCTTCTGGCGAAGCCATGCTTTTGTGTCATTCATGTGCTGACTCAGTTATACCTGTTCTGTCAGGAGGAATCTGACAAAATTCACCCAACTTATTCTGGGAAGGTTGTGGAAGGCAACCCGAAACATGTGCCCCAAGTAAAACAGTTTAAAGGCAATGTAACCAAATATGCACTAAGAATTCCACAATGAACATAACTCTGTGAGGAAGACACAAAGACACAAGAGAGAGTGAGAGAGTGAGAAAGAGAGAGAGCACAGTGGATTGGCAGTGGGCAGCTTGCCCCAGCCAGTCTAATCAAAGTGGTGATGAGACCTGAGACTATGTTTTCTGACTCAGATCTCGTTGAGCCGTTCTGTAAAAAAAAACAATTTCGTTAATTTGTGACGGTAACTCCCAAAACACGGCAGACCCCCTACCGGCGAAAACAATAACCGGAATAGTTGCTCATCATTCAAACAAACGATTAAATTGAACAAATCACTCAACCGCTCTCAAGTGTTTTAACTTTACCAGAGGCCGTGTGTGTAGGTTATATAAAGCTGTGTCTATCATATTATTCAAATATCAATACGTGGGATTAATTACTGCGTCTTGCATCCAATTATCCGTCTTAAACTTCTTCTTCAATGCTGCCTGCAGCTCGATCTATTTTCGTCTGCGCACTTGAGAGAAACATGTTGGTCGATACTCTAAGTTGGAAGACCACAAATTAATCCTGCCCATGGTGATATTGTAAAACTCAATTACCAGCTGAAAATTCAACGTCATCCTTCAAACATTTTCATTTGTCGTTGCTGGTAATTGAGTTTTACGAAGTGCTCTCTATACGTAATAACGAGAATCACCTCTGCAACGTAAAAACAAACAGCTTTTAGTCAGAATATTGAGTAGGACGTCTGTGTATAAATACAGACATGTAACGTTCACAAAAATACATATTGAAATCAGAATCAGGTTCATTGCCAAGTTTGTTCAGACACACAAGGAATTTGTCCTGAACCATAGCTGCAGCATTTAGGACACACATTTTTCAACGTACATGACCAGTGCAAATAGAGCAAAAAACACACGACACGAACAGTTCAACAGGAGACCCTGTCTAGCTTAAGTAATGGATACAAACATTACTACATTGACTTGGTTGTACTTATTTGAACAATTGTTCAATGAGCCACCTGTCCTTAGACATGCAGGAAAGTGGTCATCTATTAGTGAGTACATAATTTGCATACTTTTTCATGGCCTATCAATGGCAGAGATTAGACGGGTGATCCAACACAATTTCAGTAAATCAATTGTGGCATCAATACGAAAATAACAACTAGACTTTATTTTGGGCCATGTATTTAATGTTTTGAGTTTTTTTCGATAACATGGGACATTTTAGCCAACGGAAAGTAAATTCTTCTTGGTCGAAAGTGCTCAGACAATCAAGAACGACGCCAACAAACTGTACACTGAATTATTAGTGAACTCTTAAAAAACATATTGCCTGTTCTCTTGGCAGAGACATTTAATCCCCCATCATGTTAAAATCCGCATATTAAGTTACTTATTATTATACTGTATGTGGACAAATTATGTAACAAGCCATTTAAAAAAGCTTACAATTAAAGCTGGTTTCATCTTCCATCGTTATGTCCTAGAAATCAAAATGTATTCCTCCATTTGAGCTGATGTTTAAATGAGTGAGATATCACCTGAGCTCTTCATTACGTAACATCACGTTGCATACATTTTATGAGCTCAGAAAAACTCCTCCCACTTCATAACATGTGACAAATTACATTACACCTCTTAGATCTCTATACAATACGGTGTCTAACAGCAATACATAGAAAATTTTCATGTTCATCAAACCATGAATATCTATGGCAAATGATTATCTACGCCTTTGTAACAGAATAAACCAACCTACTATTTCACTTGTGCCCTAGTTTGTGGGAAAAGCTCATGGAAGAACCCAAACCTTAGCCGTGTGAGTTTACTAATGAGTAATTGTTTTCTTGATTTGTATGCGTGTCTGTTTGTGTGTATATGTGTCGATGGGCGTGTCTGTGTTTGTGTGTACCTGGATGTTTGTCAGTCAGACTGTAGTTCCCCTGGGGTGTGATTAATAGAACCAGCTGTGGAATCCAGACCCAAGACTCAAAATCACACAAACAGACACACGCACACACACACACACCCTCACACACCAACACACACAAACACCAACACACACACAAACACCAACACACACACACACACACCCACACACACCACACCACACCACAAACACACACACACACACACACACTCATGGTCACAAATCTGTCCCCTTCTAAATAGCAGCCTTTTCTTTTTACTGTGCCCCTGTAATGTCATCACAGAAAATGAGCTTGTGTTTATGAGTCCATTGCTTCCCAGGGATCCTACCCACCTATTACAGTTTTTAGCAATCCCTTTGACCATTATCTCAGAACCTTAATGTCATTTTCCACAACTCTAGACACAAAACTCACAACAGTTAACACTTGTAACACAGGCTCTCCAATGTTCAAAACATTGCATTGTGCATTCATATCTTTAAAGATACCTTGCATTTGCACAATCAATGGTTCAAACAATAGATTTATCATGGAATACCATGGGTACATTGATTTAGATCACCCAGACAAAATATACCCATAGTTTCACTAGTTAGTTGTTTGTCCAATCATTAGATATTGGTGTACAAAATTGATGATACATGTTCCATTATGGTACTACAAGCAAATGAATCCCTGTAAATGTACTTTTGTGGTAAAGAGAATAGTACAAACACAGTGGAATCATTGAACAAAATTTGAAATGTATTACTGTAATGAAATAGAATACAATCACAAAATATGTTTATTTGAATCAAAGCAAAAATAATTAGCTATGAAATAGAAAAATAGAGACAGTACTGTAAAACATCAAATGCAGTGTTCCTCAACTTGCTTGCTTGTAAGAAACCAAACAGGAGTGATTACAGTACTTCTACATTGTCATCAACTCTGTGTTGTGGATTTGGCCACTGGTTCTCATCTACATCTCATTGGATGTTTTCATTAGCCAAACTTCTTGGATTTTTTATTTCATTTATTTATTTCATTGGACACTCTATGCTGTTGCTGCCGCTGTCTTGGTCCGTGGCCTTGTCCTCTACCACGTTCCCCCACACCTCTCAAACGAGGCCCACGACCACCTCTCAGAAAGGATGCCTGCCATGCCATGCCATTCCTTTGACCAACACGTCTTCCTCGTCTTTCTTGCCACCACTGCTTGACCTCCATTGTGACCTGGATCACCTGCTGGCTCCATGTTACGAATCACTATGCTCTTGCAATTGGATCCAAATCAACTCTTTATGTATATACTCATTCCACAATGTGCACTAAACCATCAGTAACGGGTTTGCTGAATTGGACAAGCAATTACAAGGGCCTGCATCTATACAGTGTAGTACTGTCAGTACTGTAAATAGTCTAAAACGGTGGTGCAGTATTTGGGACCATAGACACAGTGTCTGTTGAAGCATTACAGTATGATAAAATATTAGGCTACATCCATGGATATTGTAGTCTAATTGGTTCATGCTCCATGCTAATTGGTGACAAAAAATCTCTGTATCTTGAATCTTTCATGATTTACTGTAAACGTGGAATATTGTTTGTCAGTTTCCATAAAACTATGCATTAAGAGTAATGCAGCAAATACTTATCATTTTGACCAGTTGTATCAATTGATAGTTAGATCTGTCAAATGAAATGAACAGACTATCATTTCAAACGTAATGTAGGAATCGCATTTTGAAATAGTAGTACTTTGATGTTACATTGTATCATATTGAACCGGTGATAAAAGTTAAATGAACAAATGATCTTCAGTTTAGGTGTATTGTATCCAAGCAATTGAAAAAACGTGTTAGAGTTTTGAGAAAAGTGCATTTTGATCTTCGGGTGTGAGTTTTGTGTCTAGAGTTGTGGAAACTGACATTAAGGTTCTGAGAAAATGGTCAAAGGGATTGCTAAAAACTGTATTTCTCCCTGTCGTTTGTTGCCACGTATCCTCTTTTCCCCCCACTCTTTTTCTCTTCCGCCACCATCACCCCGTTTCTCCCAACCCGTTTCTCTTTCCCCTCTCTTGTCTCCCCCCCTCCTCTCCAGGCTAACACTTACACCTCTATCAAGAGCAAACAAGGGTCCTTGACATTTAATTTCCTGCTTGCCACACATTTTTTTCATTGTGTGCTTTTCTCTGCTTTTCTTCAGGCAGAAAGACAGACAGACAGACAGACAGGGCAGGACACAAGGATAGACAAGCAGACAGGGAAAGGGAGAGACAAAGGGAGAGACAAAGGGAGAGACAAAGGGAGAGACAAAGGGAGAGACAAAGGGAGAGACAAAGGGAGAGACAAAGGGAGAGACAAAGGGAGAGACAAAGGGAGAGGTAAAGGTGTTTTCATGGGAGCAGACGCATAGAACGGTCACCTGACTGGGAGTCAGATGGAGGCATCTCTGGTCATGACACAGCATTTCCTGGGAAAAACGTTAAAGTGTCTTTAACTGTTTCAAAAGACATGTTGCACATCTTTAAGCGTTGGGATAACCTCTGTGGAAAGTGTGCGCGTGGCTTTTGTATCAAACACCAGACAAAAGTCCTCACAACTGTAATGAGACATAACATGTTCAAATATTAGGAACGTGAGTTAGGTTCAGGGTAGTCATTACTAAAGGGGACAGTGTTATCATTCTGGTTTATTATGATTTAAGTGTTGTGTGTGTGTGTGTGTGTGTGTGTGTGTGTGTGTGTGTGTGTGTGTGTGTGTGTGTGTGTGTGTGTGTGTGTGTGTGTGTGTGTGTGTGTGTGTGTGTGTGTGTGTGTGTGTGTGTGTGTGTGTGTGTGTGTGTGTGTGTGTGTGTGTGTGTGTGTGTGTGGTGGGCCCGTAGAGCTCACGTTCCTGTAGTGAGATAAATGAGGATGTTCGATGTTTTCCTGAACAGGTGGCCAACTCAGCATGAGGTATAATCAGACTGACACACACACACTGACACACACGAGCAAGCTCATCCAAATGATGTATTCAAAAGTCCCTGGTTGTGAGAGAATCCGGTAAGTGACCAGAGTATATAGGTAATTTCTTGGATCCTGTTGTTTACGTGACAGTTGTATTGAACAGTTGATGCGGTTGACTGGTGTGTCAGCGGTCATCTGTTCACGTCTGAGCCTTAGTAAGATTGATTTTGGTTCGTGTACAGGGAATACTGACTGACAGATGTCCTCTGCTGCCTGTAGGTGATTGTGGTGGGGGACTCTGTGAACATCTCCGGTCAGAACGACATGGACGTGGTGAAAGTGCCAGAAAGCAGGCTGGCTGATGACCTGGGAGGGTTGTGGGAACACTTCCGGTTCACCGATTGCTCCCTGTCAGTGGAGGGTCACGAGAACCACACAAAACCATTATGGCAGATGAGTGTATTATATCATAACACACACGCACACAGGCACACAGACAGACACACACACACACATACCACCAATGTCTTCTCACACATATAATACCACCAATGACAGAAACACAGACTGTAGCCAAAACTATCAGAAAACTTTCTCGCTGTGTGGAGAAACAAAATGTCAGTAAATTCTGTAGTAATTCTGATGTGTTTTAATTGTGTTGGGCTGGGCTTCCTCTCTCCCGACCCGCTCTGTGTTTTAATTGTGTTGGGCTGGGCTTCCTCTCTCCCGACCCGCTCTGTGTTTTAATTGTGTTGGGCTGGGCTTCCTCTCTCTCCCTACCCGCTCTGTGTTTTAATTGTGTTGGGCTGGGCTTCCTCTCTCTCCCTACCCGCTCTGTGTTTTAATTGTGTTGGGCTGGGCTTCCTCTCTCTCCCTACCCGCTCTGTGTTTTAATTGTGTTGGGCTGGGCTTCCTCTCTCTCCCTACCCGCTCTGTGTTTTAATTGTGTTGGGCTGGGCTTCCTCTCTCTCCCTACCCGCTCTGTGTTTTAATTGTGTTGGGCTGGGCTTCCTCTCTCTCCCTACCCGCTCTGTGTTTTAATTGTGTTGGGTTGGGCTTCCTCTCTCTCCCTACCCGCTCTCTGTTTTAATTGTGTTGGGTTGGGCTTCCTCTCTCTCCCTACCCTCTCTCTGTTTTAATTGTGTTGGGCTGGGCTTCCTCTCTCTCCCTACCCGCTCTGATTGCTGTCGGCACCTTCTTCTCTTCAACTCTTCCCTTCTCCCCCCACATCAGAACTTGGGCCGGATGACACCCGCTCCTCTTGTTATTCTCCTCCCTGCCACCGTTCCCGTGACAACTCTTCAGGCTGTTAATCGCCGTGGAGACAGACAAAGCTGGATCAAAGGGGCTGTGGAGTGTGTGTGTGTGTGTGTGTCCTTGTTGAGCGAAGCGCCTGAAGTTGCCTACTTTTTACCAATGTGTGTTTCTCCCTCTCCCCCTCTCTCTCTCACTCTCTCCCCCTCTCTCTCTCTCCCACTTTCACCCTCTCTCTCCCACTCTCCCCCTCTCTCTCTCTCCCACTTTCACCCTCTCTCCCACTCTCACCCTCTCTCTCTCACTCTCTCCCCCTCTCTCTCTCCCACTCTCACCCTCCATCTCCCTCTCTCCTTCTCTCCCTCTCACCCTCCCTCTCTCCTTCTCTCCCTCTCTCTCTCACTCTCTCTCCCCCTCTCTCTCCCACTCTCACCCTCTCTCTCTCACTCTCTCCCCCTCTCTCCTTCTCTCCCTCTCACCCTCCCTCTCTCCTTCTCTCCCTCTCTCTCTCCCACTTTCACCCTCTCTCCCACTCTCATCCTCTCTCTCTCACCCTCTCTCTCTTTCACTCTCTCCCCCTCTCTCTCTCTCCCACTCTCACCCTCTCTCTCCCCCTCTCTCTCCCACTCTCACCCTCTCTCTCTCACCCTCTCTCTCTTTCACTCTCTCCCCCTCTCTCTCTCCCACTCTCATCCTCCATCTCCCTCTCTCCTTCTCTCCCTCTCTCTGTCTCTTTTGCTCCAGTAAACCGCTACATAATAAATGCACAGAACCGAACGACTTGCAGCTTAACTATGGAGCAAGATCCACAACACAGCTATGGCCCTAAAGCAAACCAATTGTCCCACTCCCCAGCACATTAGTGTCCTACTGGGAGTGATAGTGTGACAATAGCGGTACGCTTTATGGTGAACAGGGTGCCATTTGGTATGTACCCTGTACCTCCTGGGTTGGGCCTGTTTGTCTTCAGGTAGAACTGGTGATGCTAGTCAGGTAGGCTGGTCTGGTAGGCTGGTCAGGTAGGCTGGTCAGGTAGGCTGGTCTGGTAGGCTGGTCATGTAGGCTGGTCAGATAGGCTGGTCAGGTAGGCTGGTCTGGTAGGCTGGTCATGTAGGCTGGTCAGATAGGCTGGTGTTGATGATATAGAAGAGAGTAGAAAGGTGTTGGATTGAATTGGTGTTTGAATTGTTGTTTGAGCGGAGGTGTCTTGTGTCATCGTGTACAATGTGGTAATAAGGAGAGTGAACTCATATCAACACTGTATCCAAAGATTACTTGTTGTGGTTGCAGAGGAACTGGCCATCCCCCAGTAATGTGTCAATCATTTATCCGTTGATGGTTCTACAAGCAAGATTGGGTCAAGTTCTGTTTTCCTATTGGTTCCTTCGTTGTGGTAACTACACACGCCACTGGTCTGTCATTCTTTAATGTGTCCCAGTGCTGATAGCGTTGTTTATATCCGAACAGTCAAGTGTCAGTTTCGACAACATAGTGCGAAGAAATAACATGTGACAGTTGACAGTGTTGTGCGTATTTTAATGTGTCAGAGTGTTGGCCGTTTTGTGTGACCTGTGTATTAATGTGTCACAGCGTTGGCAGTTGTGTGTGACCTGTGTATTAATGTGTCACAGTGTTGGCAGTTGTGTGTGACCTGTGTATTAATGTGTCACAGTGTTGACAGTTGTGTGTGTGACCTGTGTATTAATGTGTCACAGTGTTGACAGTTGTGTGTGTGACCTGTGTATTAATGTGTCACAGCGTTGGCAGTTGTGTGTGACCTGTGTATTAATGTGTCACAGCGTTGGCAGTTGTGTGTGACCTGTGTATTAATGTGTCACAGCGTTGGCAGTTGTGTGTGTGACCTGTGTATTAATGTGTCACAGTGTGAACAGTAATTTGTCACACTGTTGACAGTGTGGTTTGATCTGAACAGTAAGTTGTCACAGTATTTACAGTGTGAATTGATCTGAACAGCGATGTGCTACAGTGTTGACAGTGTTGTGTTATCTGAACAGTAGTTTGTCACAATGTTGACAGTATTGTGTTATCTGAACAGTAGTTTGTCACAATGTTGACAGTATTGTGTTATCTGAACAGTACGTTGTAACAGTGTTGACAGTATTGTGTTATCTGAACAGTAGTTTGTCACAGTGTTGACAATATTGTGTTATCTGAACAGTACGTTGTAACAGTGTTGACAGTGTTGTGTTATCTGAACAGTAGTTGTCACAGTGTTAACAGTATCGTGTTATCTTAACAGTAGATCAGTGGTGGCTGCATACTTAGCTTTTATTGTGTATAGTTATTAGTGTTAGTGATAGAGTCAGGTTATTATAAGGATTTCATTTTCAAATCAAAGAATTCAATTTGTTTTCAATTGAATTCGTCACGTTATAGGTCACATTAAAGGTGGGAAAAGTTCTGACATGATTTATCTTTGTCTCAATGTTTCACATCACAAAAACCAGGGGTGTGTAGACTTTTAATATCCACTCTTTAGGAGTCCTGCAATTTCATTGTGCGTGTCTGTTTATGGGCTAATGCAGGCATGCTACTGTGTGACTGTGTGCTCCTGCGCCACGCCGAGGTTCTGCTCATCCGACGGGGAGTTGCGGAGATTGAACCTCCGTGATTTAGAGGCTGCGTCAGCGGAATATTGATGCGGGCGCCGCTCGAATGGGGAAATTATAAAGCACACAGCGAGGAAATGCATCTTAATTGCTGTTTAAGTGGGCGTCTTCATCAGAGAGAAAGAGAGACTGAGGGAGGGCTGCATCCCCGTACGCCGGAGAAACAGATGGATGGATGTACACTCCTCTAAAGACGAGGGAGGACCAATGAGCTTGTAAAGACCCTCTAATAGCCGAGCCGTGCGTCTGTGTGTGAGGTCACAAGGGCATACAGACCATTAAAGATCACATGTACGCTCACAATACACTGTTAACGGCTGTGTTTGTTGTCTGTGCTAATGTGTTATCTGTTCATTTGTAATTCTGTCTGCTGTTTTCGAAGGTTTTCTCCCCGATTTTCTCCACGTTGTTGTTGTGTCCAAAGTGGAACATTAATGCACTATAAGCTGCCTGTATACCGTGTCTGACCCCGCTGAAAAACCCCAGGTCGCCGTGGTGACGATAAAGCAGCAGCGGTATAATTGGTTTACCTTGTTCTACCTCTTAGAGCTGAGGAAAGGGCTCGGGTTACCGTTACCGTGCCGACGAGCGATAAAGACAGTCTGGCCGTTGGCTGCTGCGGGCGCCGTGTGCGTCGGGAATGAGCGCTCCGGATTAATTCCAGGAATCGACGGAAAAAAATAATTATATGTCTCAAATGTCGTTTTCAAATGTTGAGGCGAACGTGTTCAGACATTGCAAGAGTGTTTTGCTCTGATTGGCTCTTTTCACACCTATTCCGTGTGTTTCCGTGCGCGTGTTAAGATGAAGATGTTTTATACATTGGTTTGTGACATGAATGAAGAAATTAAGTATGTATAATATCAGAACTAGTGCATTCCAATTTAGATTTTGAGACGATTTAGTTTTCCAAACAGCAGAAGTGCTTGATTGTAGGGTGAGGAATTAAAGTGATTTGTAAGGTAAGGGTTTACAGTACCGTATAGCATAGTACAGTAGAACAGTATATACAATATTTTTATATCGATTTTGCAAATGCGCATTGCTAGCTAATTACTTATTTCCAGACTTTTTCATCAATATAAACCAAATAATGAAACTGCACAACGATCCTTTCCAACAAGCTCACTGTTATGAACTGTTACAAACAAGGTGCCGATAGCTAGCTAGATAATAGATTTTCTACCAACCAAAGCCTGGATTTAAAACAATTTCGCTATACTCAACTTCAGGTCTATAAGCAGAGTGGACAGTAGTGGACATGGCGTCCTCTGTAGACCTGTTTGGGCGATAGGAAAACTGATGTGGCTCCAGAGTTGGAGGGAGGCAAGATTTAAGCCAATATGAGTCCTTCAAATCCCTTCATGATTGTGGGGGTGAGCGCAACAGGTCCAAAGTCATTTAGGCATGACCCAGTCGACTGACGCTGGCACTGGCACAATGGTTTTGGTCTTAAAGCACATGGGGACAACCGCTAAGGACAGTGAAAAGTTATAAAATGTCTGTGAAGACCCAAGCCATCTTCCCAGCACAGGCTTTGAGCACACGCCCGGGGACACCAACAGGGTTCGAGTTGGTGTGAATCTTTACAATCCTCAGTTTGACCGACATTTGACCTTCTTGAAGTCCCTTTTCAGGTTGGAACTGGATGAGCTGTAGGCCTCCTCATTACAGAATCTGAAAGCAGCATCACGTGCATTCAGCAGTAGTAATTTGTTAGTGTACACATAGTCTAGTGTCTTGTCTCCTCTTGTCGTGCAGGATGTGACATTTCGATGTTACCTTAGCCGTAGCATCTGTTGGAGTGTTGCTGTGGTAAAAACAATGGATGTGAACTAGCTTGGCAAGTTATAGGGCCTGCAGCTAATCATTAGATATTCCAGATTGGCAGAGCAGCGACTAATGATAAAGTTTGTGTTGGTACACCACGCTTCATTCACGTAAATGCAGAGACCACCACCCTTGGTCTTACCTGAGTCGGCTGCCGTTTGATCGGCATGAAAGACACAAAGGTTCTCAAGGCTGATAGCATTGTCGTATACGCTATTGTTAAGTCACGCTTGACACTTCTGTAAAAATCGTGACGTTGCAGTCCTTAATCCTTCTCTCTGAGATGATTCTTAGTCGAATTTTGCCGATTTTATTCAGCGAGCCAATTTTATCTAGGAAAGGACTCGTGAGCGTTGGCCCATGTGGGCTGCGTTTTAGCCTAGCTGGACCTCCGTGCTCACCTCGCCTTTGTTTAACGTTCTCTGCGCCGCCTTCGACCCGGTCGGACGAGGGATTTCACACTCACAGGGAGATCTTGCCATCACCGGAGATAGGAGTAGCCGGTCGAAAGCAATTGCTCTGCAGTGTTTTTCTATATACAGTAGTTCTTGTCGTATGTAAAGGTTAAACCCCTGGCTGTGCCAACTGAGTCGACTAAAAACAATTAAATAAACAACTACTAATTTGCTAAATCTGGAGAGACGCAGAGCCTCATGTTGTGCACGCGCCACCATCGTGTTTGATGGTCCTGTACGGGGTGTATGTAAGCTGTGTAATTAAGACTAACAGAATACATTGTAGAGTACTACCAAAAATCACTGTACTGTTAGTGGCTAAATTCATCCTCTATAACATATTTTGTTTTCTGACACACACACACACACACTCACTGTCTTTTCTCCACCACACCTTAAACCTAACTACAGAATTTTGAAAAATTAAGGATCTTCTGTCCTGAAAAGGAGGACAAACAAACCCAATTAACTCTCATTGTTTGTGTTAAGTTCATGGCCTCTCAAGGACTTCTGCCAATTGATTGAACGGTCCTAACTCTCCATTCATTCGCTCCATTGTCCTCTCTTTAGTAGATTTCCTCCCCTTTCTTTTCCGCTGCAGTTTGTGCGTGTGTATTTGTGTACTGTATGTGTGTGTATTGGTTTACACAGGCTCTTTAAAAGTATTCATCCATTTGCAGTTTCACTTTGTATTGTGCTACAAGGTCAAATCAAAATGCATTATTTAGGAGATTCGCCACGGATTAACACAAGGAGTACAATGTCAAGTGAAATCTACAAACTGTTCTGAATAAATTACAAATACCGCAGTTAATATATGAGATTTGTGACAACTAGAAGGACTAGTCGTCCTCTTTTTCGTACTTTTAGTTGTACACTGTTTGACTCAGCACCGGCAAATGCACCCCAGATTTATTGTTTCGCCCTGGTCATCGTTTAGATGAATAGTATTTGTATTTAGTTCCCTCTGTTTCTGGGTTTGGGTGCAGATGATTGTTTGATGTTACATCTGTGTAGGGGAGTGTTGTATGTGCTCCTGTCGCTGTTCTGTAATTTAGTTGTCGCTATAAGGCGCACTTTATTTTGAATTCAGTGAATGCTTTTGTTTTTATTATTACCTCAATGAGAATCAGCTCTGCATTTTGTTCCTTCCGTCATGCACAACACCTTGGTTTGTGACAAGATTGCATGAATATTCACTCGCTTATTCAATTTTAGGTAGATGCACATTCAGCCAGGGCTGTTGCCAGAAATCCTGTGGCCCACTTCTGGAAACGATATATACATGGGCCTCTAACTTATAGATTATTATATACTCATAGAAATATAATGGCATCAACAGTGGCTACGGTGGGACTAATCCATACAGTCGTCTGGCTTAAATCAACATCAGAATACATGCAGAATGAAATAGCACACCCGTCCAACAGCCAGTGTTGCGATTTTAGCGTCTTAGGTGCTAGATTTAGCAACTTTTCACCTTCCCTGGCCACACAAAAAAGTAATCTAGTGACTAGAGACAAAGTTGGCAACTTTCTGTCATTTTGCAATCTCAGTTTTTGTTTTTGAGCCTCAGAAAAATAACCGTAATTGTCCGTGTTGTCATAGAAAGTCGCATCTCCCTTCTCACAAAGTTACATAATGTGACGAGAGTGAATTAAAAGTCCAAAAGCAGCAGTTACCTGTAGTGCCTCACTAAGCTACCTATTTAGCTAGAGCTTTACTGTCCATTGGATTTATAAAAGGAGGACGTAAAAACTGCATCATAATTAATTTTCCAGTTTCTCTACTGACCAGCTGTATCTAACAAGCATGTACCTCTCCAGTCACTTTCAGCTAAAAGTCTTGTCTTTTTGTGCTGTCTGCGTTGTGATCAGATACCATTATTAAACCAGAAAAATAATGACTGACCTAATTGGTCATTTTCATTCATTACATTGAATATTCTGCTTGTATTACCACATTGTTTTCTCTTTGATGGTATCGTGACGTAGCTTGCTAATACTAAGTGTATAAAGAACAGTAACAATATTTTGTGAAAGTTGTCCATTTACTTTAACAATTAATCACAAAAGTTTTTTGTAACATGATATTTTTCATATTGAATCGATTAGGCTGAGGACCAATACACACGCAGAAGCTAAACGTTAAGGAGAAACTTAGTATTGAGTTATTGAGTACAAAAAACTATGGGGATGAGCTGATAAAGAAAATCATTGCATTGATTCTCATGTTCATACGGAACTAAATCGCAGTTAACAAAATACCTCCATACAAATGTCATTTCTTAGAGGTTAGGCGTTTAGTTTACGTATATATTTTTCCTGATTCTGTACATACAGCAGGACCAGAATTCAGACATCACATCTCAATTCACTCAATGCACACTGAGCGAGAAACCGTCTTTTTACCCCGGGAGCTGCGGGGGTTGGGGGGTTGGGGGAATCTGTCAGGAAAATGTAACACGTAAGCTCAGCAAGGTAGCGTGCAACCATTTTCATATGGTTACTTAACACAAAGCTGCCCGCAAATGTTGTTCAAAACAAGTCGCGGTTTGATTCAGCTTTGTAACACAACACAATGTGGAGACAGCAAAGTCATCTCAATACTTTTTGAAGGCACTTTTCTGAAGGCACATAAAGAAAATGATTGACATGTTGTGTGCTGTAATTGGAATGCTAACGGTGCTTTGCAAATGTGCATTTTGTGAGATCAAAAATATGCGTAGTGCACAGTTTGACCGGGGTTATTCTGCATGCGAAAACACTTGTCCATCGATAACTGTCAAATACGTTACCCACTAAGCTAGACATTTAAAAGAGAGGACATCATTTTTCCCTAAACATGTGTATTGAGTTTGACACCCAGCTCAGCAGGATGTCAGATGGCTCACCTTTCACCGTGTTTATACACTCTTTACCGTGATCCATATCTCCATCTCTGCTTTCTTCTTTTCCTCCTCCACAACTCTCTTATCACACCTTAGTTTCTCTCTAGCTGTATTGATGTGACAGGAGCAATATGATGTTCTGAAAACATTTCACTGCACAAACATTTCCTTTTTTCTAAATAGTAATAGATTGTATGTACATATAAATTGTCTCCTCTGCTCCGCTGTCTCCCAGTCAGTATGTTCTGGAGTGGCTGATGTGTGAGGATGTGCACCAGTCAGTATGTTCTGGAGTGGCTGATGTGTGAGGATGTGCACCAGTCAGTATGTTCTGGAGTGGCTGATGTGTGAGGATGTGCACCAGTCAGTATGTTCTGGAGTGGCTGATGTGTGAGGATGTGCACCAGTCAGTATGTTCTGGAGTGGCTGATGTGTGAGGATGTGCACCAGTCAGTATGTTCTGGAGTGGCTGATGTGTGAGGATGTGCACCAGTCAGTATGTTCTGGAGTGGCTGATGTGTGAGGATGTGCACCAGTCAGTATGTTCTGGAGTGGCTGATGTGTGAGGATGTGCACCAGTCAGTATGTTCTGGATTGGCTGATGTGTGAGGATGTGCACCAGTCAGTATGTTCTGGAGTGGCTGATGTGTGAGGATGTGCACCAGTCAGTATGTTCTGGAGTGGCTGATGTGTGAGGATGTGGACCAGTCAGTATGTTCTGGAGTGGCTGATGTGTGAGGATGTGGACCAGTCAGTATGTTCTGGAGTGGCTGATGTGTGAGGATGTGCACCAGTCAGTATGTTCTGGAGTGGCTGATGTGTGAGGATGTGGACCAGTCAGTATGTTCTGGAGTGGCTGATGTGTGAGGATGTGCACCAGTCAGTATGTTCTGGATTGGCTGATGTGTGAGGATGTGGACCAGTCAGTATGTTCTGGAGTGGCTGATGTGTGAGGATGTGGACCAGTCAGTATGTTCTGGAGTGGCTGATGTGTGAGGATGTGCACCAGTCAGTATGTTCTGGATTGGCTGATGTGTGAGGATGTGGACCAGTCAGTATGTTCTGGAGTGGCTGATGTGTGAGGATGTGCACCAGTCAGTATGTTCTGGAGTGGCTGATGTGTGAGGATGTGGACCAGTCAGTATGTTCTGGAGTGGCTGATGTGTGAGGATGTGCACCAGTCAGTATGTTCTGGAGTGGCTGATGTGTGAGGATGTGGACCAGTCAGTATGTTCTGGAGTGGCTGATGTGTGAGGATGTGGACCAGTCAGTATGTTCTGGAGTGGCTGATGTGTGAGGATGTGGACCAGTCAGTATGTTCTGGATTGGCTGATGTGTGAGGATGTGCACCAGTCAGTATGTTCTGGAGTGGCTGATGTGTGAGGATGTGCACCAGTCAGTATGTTCTGGAGCGGCTGATGTGTGAGGATGTGCACCAGTCAGTATGTTCTGGAGTGGCTGATGTGTGAGGATGTGGACCAGTCAGTATGTTCTGGAGTGGCTGATGTGTGAGGATGTGGACCAGTCAGTATGTTCTGGAGTGGCTGATGTGTGAGGATGTGGACCAGTCAGTATGTTCTGGAGTGGCTGATGTGTGAGGATGTGCACCAGTCAGTATGTTCTGGAGTGGCTGATGTGTGAGGATGTGGACCAGTCAGTATGTTCTGGAGTGGCTGATGTGTGAGGATGTGGACCAGTCAGTATGTTCTGGAGTGGCTGATGTGTGAGGATGTGGACCAGTCAGTATGTTCTGGAGTGGCTGATGTGTGAGGATGTGGACCAGTCAGTATGTTCTGGAGTGGCTGATGTGTGAGGATGTGGACCAGTCAGTATGTTCTGGAGTGGCTGATGTGTGAGGATGTGCACCAGTCAGTATGTTCTGGAGTGGCTGATGTGTGAGGATGTGCACCAGTCAGTATGTTCTGGAGTGGCTGATGTGTGAGGATGTGGACCAGTCAGTATGTTCTGGAGTGGCTGATGTGTGAGGATGTGCACCAGTCAGTATGTTCTGGAGTGGCTGATGTGTGAGGATGTGCACCAGTCAGTATGTTCTGGAGTGGCTGATGTGTGAGGATGTGCACCAGTCCGTATGTTCTGGAGTGGCTGATGTGTGGACACTGAGCACCAGCCATACACTCAGGTATTTTCTGAATCTATCTAAAAATGAATATAGTGAACACTAAGATGTATCAGATCTACACATTTATATATTGAACACTCAGATGTATCAGATCTACACATGAATATAGTGAACACTTTAGTGAAGCTGCCAGTTGACGACATGTGAGGCATCTGTTTCTTAAACAAGACATTCAAATGTGTTTTTTTCTCTTGCTCAGTTATGCACTGGGGCCTCCCACTCCTCTATCTGATGTGATTAGAGATCGTTTGCACAGTTCTTTCAAGGGAGTAGTACACAGAGTTGAACGAGATCTTCAGTTTCTTAGCCATTTCTAGCATGGAATAGCCTTAAATGACCGACAAGTTTCAGAAGACAGTTCTTTGTCTCTGGCCATTTTGAGCTTGTAATTGAACCCACAAACACTGATGCTCCAGATACTGAACTTGTCTAAAGAAGGCCAGTATAACTGCTTCCATAATCAGCCGAATAGTTTTCAGCTGTGCTAACATATTTGCGAAAGGGCTTTAAATGATCAATTAGCCTTCTAAAATGTTAAACTTGGATTAGAAAACACAATGTGCCACTGGAACACAGGAGCGCTGGTTGCTGATAATAGGCCTTTATGCACCCATGTAGATATTCCATTAAAAATCAGTCGCTTCCAGCTAGTCGTTTACAACATTAACAATGTCTACACTGTAGACTGCAGAAATACTGCATTTCGGATCAATCTGATGTTATTTTAATAGACGACATTTTGAAAATGTGCTTTCCTCTTGAAAACAAGGACAATTCCAACACCTCAAACAGAAGCACAGACACATGCACACACACACACACACACACACACACACACACACACACACTTTTCTTTGTCTTTCTGTTTATTCTCTTATCACCTTGTCCATCATCACTTTACACTCCAACATCCCTCTCCTCTCTATTCCTCCTTCTCTCTCTGCCCCTCTCTCTCTCTCTCTCTCTCTCTCTCTTCACTCATGAGTGCCTAAGGTGTTCAGTAATGCAGATTCCACTCCTAATCCTGGTCATTAATTGTGGTTATGGGCGTTATGACAGTTTAATTTGATTCAGTGTTGTTGTTGTTGTTGGGAAAATTGGCCACGGGGGACTCTGGCTTGCGAGGCACCGTCAACCTTTCTCTCTCGGACAAAATAGACAATAACAGCGGTAAAAACAAAAATCAATAAAGGAATATAGAAAGCACAGACATCACAGTGTCACCAATAAAGCCCAAACGGACCGGAACGTGCAGGCCACCTCTAGCCCCTTCCCCTCCCATTATCTCTCTGCAGCTTCCAGCTCCTACACTCTCTGGCCTTCAGAGGGAGCACAGTCTCCTCCTTCGTGCCTGCGATCTGGATCAGAGGTGGGTTGATGGTCTGAAGGTGGGCTTCTTGACACACACACACACACACACACACACGTACAACTCACACAACGTTGATTAACACACACACTATTTAAAATACACACAACAAATGTCATTAAAGGCCATGTTAGTGTCTGCGCCCTGAGGGTAAAGAAGCTGAGAAGTCCCACGAGACCCAGCTGTCTCCAGTTTGTCAGGAGAAAAAAACGTCTCTTTTTTTCCTTCTGTCCTTCTACTTTTCTTTTTCCTCTCCTTCTCCAGCTGTCGCTATGTCTTTCTGCCCCCTCTCTCTTCATCTCACCACCCTCTCTGGACCTCTTTTCCCCTCTTAAGTCAGGCCGTCGAGGTCCTGGAGAAGTAGGGCTGGAGGTCCACAGTAGCGTTCCACCTTCATCGGGGTCCTAACACATCAGAACTGAACGCAGACGAACTCAACAGAAACTACAAAGGAGGTGGTTTTTTTCTATAAATGCGGACCGCTGTTTGCAGCGAAGAAACAAATTCTTTATGGTTTTCTTTTGTACGTAATATAAGGCGCGCGCAACATTAAAAGAGAAGAGCCTTGGTGGTATGACTTTGATATTTTGAAAGATGATGACAAAAGAGATATGGAAAGAGATTTTTGTGACACTTTACTGTTGTTTAAGGCCGTTCTTCTCAAAGCTGTGTATAAGAAAACAGAAAAGCCATGACAAAAAAGATATTCTTTTTTGAAATGTCGACATTTAGAGCAGAAAACGGGTTAACTGCTTTACTCAGGGACCGAACAACAGATTGTTCACTTCGCCGTTGTCACCGTGAGTGATTTGCCTTGGGGATTTGATGTAAAGAGATGTCTGTTATTAATCAGATCTTCTAACCTCTAAGTTGTCTTCCTGCTGCCTTCCCGAAAACAAAACAAATGTAGAATATCTTGAAACAAATATGTACTTGGAGCGGCTCCTCAACACAACTGATCCTACATTAAACATCCTATATTAAACATCCTATATTAAACATCCTATATTAAACATCCTACATTAAACATCCTACTCTAAACATCCTACTCTAAACATCCTACTCTAAACATCCTACTCTAAACATCCTACTCTAAACATCCTACATTAAACATCCTACTCTAAACATCCTACTCTAAACATCCTACTCTAAACATCCTATATTAAACATCCTATAGTAAACATCCTACATTAAACATCCTACTCTAAACATCCTACTCTAAACATCCTACTCTAAACATCCTACATTAAACATCCTACTCTAAACATCCTACTCTAAACATCCTACTCTAAACATCCTACATTAAACATCCTACTCTAAACATCCTACATTAAACATCCTACTCTAAACATCCTACTCTAAACATCCTACTCTAAACATCCTACTCTAAACATCCTACTCTAAACATCCTACTCTAAACATCCTACATTAAACATCCTACTCTAAACATCCTACTCTAAACATCCTACATTAAACATCCTACTCTAAACATCCTACATTAAACATCCTACTCTAAACATCCTACTCTAAACATCCTACTCTAAACATCCTACTCTAAACATCCTACATTAAACATCCTACTCTAAACATCCTACATTAAACATCCTACTCTAAACATCCTACTCTAAACATCCTACTCTAAACATCCTACATTAAACATCCTACATTAAACATCCTACTCTAAACATCCTACTCTAAACATCCTACATTAAACATCCTACATTAAACATCCTACTCTAAACATCCTACATTAAACATCCTACATTAAACATCCTACTCTCAACATCCTACATTAAACATCCTACTCTAAACATTCTACATTAAACATCCTATATTAAACATCCTATATTAAACATCCTACTCTAAACATCCCAGCCTACTCCACTTTGACTACCTCGTGGTAATATCTTAGCCTACCTAATTACCAGGGGAGCTGGAATAGTTCCCCTCCTCTTGGTTATGTTACATCTAGTTGTGTTTGCTTTGGTCTTAATGTGTCAGTACAGAAGTAATCCCCTCAGTCCGCTGAGCTAATGGAGTGTATTTGTCTGGTTAACCCAGGCTGCAGCCACGCTACAGTCTTTACAGGTCCTCTCCACGCTAGTTCTCGCACTGCCCGCTCTCTAGTCAAGTGTTAGTGCTGTCTCCCAATTCAATTCTTATTCAATTACTCACTGATTACTATGACTGTTGATGGCTTCTGGCCCCTGGGAGATTGGGGTGTATTCGGGTCACTGGTGTATTTCTCGGGACATAGCCTTAGTGTTTGGAGCAGGACATTTGACTGTGCCTAGGTGTGGCTAGCCCTGTGTAGACGCAGGAAGATGGGGGAGGGGGGGTTCATACAATGAGGCCACTTGGATTGAGATATGTAGTGCACAACAGACTCTGACTGCAAACCTATCAGAGACCATGCCCCTAAAAGGTCAACGTGTGTGTGTGTGTGTGTGTGTGTGTGTGTGTGTGCGCACGTATATGAACCACTGTAATAAATGTATTTTTATGCCTCTGTTTTAGTCACTTGTGCGCTGATGGATTCCTGTCCTTGACTCGGTCTCCTTCCTTCATGTGAATACCAAAAGGCCATCTTGGAGGAGTGAAAATTACTTCACATCCAATTTGACTAGCTTATCTCAAGTACCCATGGTTCCTTCTGTGTACAGGTGTGTGATTCTGTTGTGTGGTCTGTGTGTATCTAAGAGCTGTGTGTGTGTGTGCGTGTGTGTGTGTGTGTGCGTGTGCGCGTGTGTGCGTGTGCGTGCGTATGAGGCCACTGAGGATGGATGTGGGATAGATGGAGGAATGGGAGTGGATGAACGGATGTGGCGTGGGTGGATGTGGGGTGGATGGATGTGGCGTGGGTGGATGTGGCGTGGGTGGATGTGGCGTGGGTGGATGTGGCGTGGGTGGATGTGGGGTGGGTGGATGTGGGGTGGGTGGATGTGGCGTGGGTGGATGTGGCGTGGGTGGATGTGGCGTGGGTGGATGTGGCGTGGGTGGATGTGGCGTGGGTGGATGTGGCGTGGGTGGATGTGGCGTGGGTGGATGTGGCGTGGGTGGATGTGGCGTGGGTGGATGTGGCGTGGGTGGATGTGGCGTGGGTGGATGTGGCGTGGGTGGATGTGGGGTGGGTGGATGTGGGGTGGGTGGATGTGGGGTGGGTGGATGTGGCGTGGGTGGATGTGGCGTGGGTGGATGTGGCGTGGGTGGATGTGGCGTGGGTGGATGTGGCGTGGGTGGATGTGGCGTGGGTGGATGTGGCGTGGGTGGATGTGGCGTGGGTGGATGTGGCGTGGGTGGATGTGGCGTGGGTGGATGTGGCGTGGGTGGGTGGATGTGGCGTGGGTGGGTGGATGTGGGTGGGTGGATGTGGCGTGGGTGGATGTGGCGTGGGTGGATGTGGCGTGGGTGGATGTGGCGTGGGTGGATGTGGCGTGGGTGGATGTGGCGTGGGTGGATGTGGCGTGGGTGGATGTGGCGTGGGTGGATGTGGCGTGGGTGGATGTGGCGTGGGTGGATGTGGCGTGGGTGGATGTGGGGTGGGTGGATGTGGCGTGGGTGGATGTGGCGTGGGTGGATGTGGCGTGGGTGGATGTGGGGTGGGTGGATGTGGGGTGGATGGATGTGGCGTGGGTGGATGTGGCGTGGGTGGATGTGGGGTGGATGGATGTGGGGTGGATGGATGTGGCGTGGGTGGATGTGGCGTGGGTGGATGTGGGGTGGGTGGATGTGGCGTGGGTGGATGTGGCGTGGGTGGATGTGGGGTGGGTGGATGTGGCGTGGGTGGATGTGGCGTGGATGGATGTGGTGAGGCAGACGCTGTTGTCATGCATGCTGTATGAGTGGTTCTCTCTTTCATCCCCCTCTGTACCCTGCTGTCCCATCACTCACACTCTCTTTATTGAGTCTGCGATGCAACGGCAGGTCAATGCTGTAAACTTGGTGACAAGCCCTGTGTCTGTGTCAGCCCGCCACAGCTAAAGAGGAGGAAGAGATGGCCGTAAGATGGATACCCGCTGCTCTCTGCTCTCCCCCGAAGGAGGAAGACCTGGAGAGAGACAGCGGAAGAGAGATAGAGAGAGAGGATGGTAGGGAAGTGATGGAGAGGGCGGGAAATGAGAGCAATGGAGTGGGGAGGGGGGTGGAGAGATATGAAGAGAAGGTAAGAGAAGGGGGAGGGAGAGAAGGACAGAGAGAGAGAGATGGAGAGGGGAGTGAATGGTAGGTAAAAAATGGAAGAGAGGGGAATTGTAGTTGCGAAAAAGGAAGTTTTAGAATTTGCTTAGATTTTCCAACAGCCTGAAAATGGATTGTGAACACACACACACACACACACACACACACACAGCCCAGATACGTCAAAGGTGACCTAAAATGCACCAGGGAGGCACTGTTTAAGCGTAGGATTTGCAACTCTGCCCATTCTAATTTAATATCTGTCCATTTAATATCAAATATTACACTAATGTATATTATTCTTTAGTTGTCTGTTATCAACCGGCAGCAGACCGGCAGCAGTTACATCTAACTAGTTCCCAAAAGCTTGGCAAGTGGAAACATTCAATTCTGGAGTTGCATAAATCTGGATTGAGTATAGTGAACAGTGTCTTCCAGCCGTATTTTAGGACCTCTCTGTAATGCTAGTCACACAGACACTCACATAATGTACGGTAGTAGTTGGACTGTCTAAACAAGAGATCTACTAGAAAATATTTAAAAATAGCCCTCCTAATCACCTAACTCAAACCTGATGTGTTCCCAACTGGAAATAACATATGCACCCCACTAAAAACCCCAGTGTCGGGACCTAGTGTCCACCACAGGTGACAGTACCCCTCCACAAGGGACTGTCAGGCAAAGTCCAACGAAAACAAGAGAGGGAGGACGGGGATCCGCCAAGGAGGAGGCGCCTTTAGTCTCCTGTGCCTGTAACGGCTCTGTCTTTACCGGTTCTGGCCGACCGGGATGGACCGGTTTTAATCGACCTGGATGGACCGGCTCTGGCTCTCCAGACCGGCTCTGGCTCTTTGGACCAGCTCCGGTGGTGGAGGTAGTGGTCAGTCTTGCTGGCTGCTGCTCCTGGCAACCAGGGGGCACTGGCAGCTGCTCCTGCAGGCAGGGGGCGTTGTTGACTGCTCCTGAGCAATGGGTGGCGTGCTCAGGAGCACGCCACCCATTGCTCAGGAGCAGTCAACAACGCCCCTGAGCAATGGGTGGCGTGAGTTGCGGCTCCAGGGCCGTGGGTGGCACTGAACCAAGTGGCTTTACCCGGCGTCGAACAGCTGGCACCGGGCGTAGATGGAATTCAGGAGCAACCTGCTGGCTGGCTCCAGCGCTTAGGTACTCAATTTTTAGGGTGCTTTATGAGTGCTCCAGTGCTTAGTTTTTGTGGGACCGCCGACCTGACATACTTGGCCCTGGGAACCGCATTGGTGATTCATAGCCAAAGTAAGCACAGATTCTTCTATTCTTCCTCCGGTTACAGCCATCCCCACTGGCCCGGGTGGCTCTGCTGGCTCTCTCAACCCACCCCAGTGAACTAAATAGCCCTCCTCATCACATAACTCAAACCTGCTGTGCACAATCTATACACCCCCAACCAGAACCAACGTGCGCACCCAGTGGCTCAGTGGGTGAGTCGGTTGTCTATCAACCGGAAGGTTGGTGGTTCGATCCCCGGTTCCTCGAGGTGTCCATGAGCAAGACACCTAACCCCAGCTGCTCCTGGCGAGCCTGCAGTCGCCTTGCATGGTAGACGTGGTCGTCAGTGTATGAACGAGTGTATGAATGGGTGAATGTGACGTTGGATCTGTAAAGCGTTTTTTGGATAAAAGCGCTATATAAAAGCGCAGCATTTACCATTTAACACCCCACAAAATATCCTAGTGTCCGCTACTCATGACATGGACAGTGACAGTGATTTTGTTTAGTTGGCACAGTAATCCTGCATTTTGCATTACAATAATTCAATGCCCAAAGACATTCTAGTGTACTTATATTTAACAGAAGTGACTTCAAATGTACAAATTGGATGAGTAATACTGCAAACACAATGTTGTTTGTGAAGTCACAAGCGTAATATTTTGATTATTGTAGGAATATGGGACCCACCGAAGCATGTTGGACTAATTTATACACCGTGAAATGTTCCTAATACTTATCATTACCTAAATTGAACGAATTATTTGCAAGCTAATTCTGTATTTTCGAAACATTCAACCGATACGTTTTGAAAAACCAAATTTAAATAAATACACTATTGTTAACTCACATTGAAACAACAGCATATATTAAATGACTAACATCATGTGAAGGTTAACAGTTGAGCATACAGACATATAATGTCCCCTACACTGTGTCCTGTCACTGCCTGTGACAAGGGAAAAACAACCGAGGCCTTGGAGGAGAGACCGAGGGACACGGCGGCGTTGGATAATGGATGGACGAGGTGCGATCAGGCGACAAAGGAATGGAGCCCCTAAGATAGATGAAGTGAGAGGGAAAAACGAAAAGACATTGATCGTCTTAAAGAGCTCTGGCTCGCTTACAAAATGTCTGGATTTTGACAATATCAATGTCCAATATTATATTACTCTTTTTTCCGTGTCGTTTCTGGTTCAGTCGTATATGGTACCCGGTCCTGCGACAGTCCTGCAAGAGGAGTGTCTGTAGCATACAGAGTGCGAACAGACACACAAACGCGTTCTCCCACAGAAATGTGAAATAAGCTGGCTGTTAACAACGGATGGAGAAATTAGAACGGGAAGAAATTAGACCTGGGAATAGAGTGCACAAACACACATCAATATACAGACACACACACACACACACACACACACACACACACACACTGAAACCCACCCACATGGAAATACACGCACACATATATAAAGAGCTAATTGCTTTGTGAGCTCCAATCCGCAGTGTGATAGAGCAATATTGCGCTACAGTGGGTGTTTGCCTGGCTCATAACAACGAGCTAGTGTGGCGGAGACAAGCTCATATATTAAGATAACCCCGAAATGGAATGGAATTGTATTTCCCCGGCGGTTCAAATGACTTCTGTGGTTGTAAACTGATAGTGGATGAGATTTGGCTTTAATGAAGCAGGACTTATTGTAGGCAACACTTCGGAGGGAGGTGGCCTGTCCGTGTCTGTGCTCGTGTCCGTGCCAGTGTGTGTGCCCGTGTCCGTGCCCGTCTTCGTAGCAGTGTGTGTGCCCGTGCCCGTGCTCGTGTCTGTGTCCGTTTGTAACAAGCCTTGCTGTGTAATCAGTTGTTATGTTTGTGTTGACACATAGTAAGTTTTGTGTTACTATTACTAATCCTAGAGTAGGTTGGTGTGTGTGTGTGTGTGTGTGTGTCTGTGTGCGCGTGTGTGGTGTGTGTGTCTGTGTGTGTGCGCGTGTGCGCGTGCGTGTGCGTATCTCAGCGGCATTATCCTGGTCCCCGTAGACGTGTTCAGTGTGTTTTACACACATTGTCAAATTTAAGAAATCGGTCTGCTGTTATTTACGTTTCAGTTATTACGTAAATCATTTTATAATTGAGATTATTGCTAGAAACCTCGTCCCTCTGCTTATAAGCCTGCCACATCTGCCTTAAAAATGTATTAGATGTGCGTAACATTTTTCAGGAAGCTAGCCCAATTTTTTTTTACTGACTAGCTAACGTGAGATTTTTTTTGCTGCTATTTAATTTTGAGCAAGCAAACATTAGCTCTGCTAGCTAATGCGAACACTTTTATCTACCTGAACATTTCTAATGGCATGGCAATGTCATTTCCAGTGTTGGGAGTAACGGCGTTTAAGTATAACGGCGTTACTAACGGAGTTACTTTTTCAGTAACGGAGTAATCTAATTAATTACTGTTTCCATCGTTACAACGCCGTTATCTTTACTGAGATTGAAAGTGTCGCGTTACTACAATTTGGTTGAATGAAGCGCGAGGTGTCATGCTTTGGCTACACAACAACTGCAGCTGGGGTGGGGATGATGACGCCGTTGCAAATGCGATGATGATTGGCTGGGTGGGCGGTGCCTTGCTCACGCTGTGTCGCTGCACGCACTCTGACTACCACTAAACAAGACAGCGTCAGCGACAATGGTGACGAGCCGGGGAAGTTAAAAAATAGCGGTGTCAAACTGGAAGTACCGGCACTACTTCTCGCTGATTGAAGTCAAAGGCAAGAATGTTTATGTTACATGCACGCTATGCCCACATTGCCCAGGAAAAAAGACGTTATCCACGTCTGCCTCAAGCAAAGATTTTCCTTTGTTTCTTTTTACCCAGGTTTTTGTGTCTTCAGTTTGCACTTAAATTTTATTTTCAATATTTATTTATGTTTTTATCATATGCATATCATATGGCAGCTGCAATCTATTGAGTTCAAATAAATACCAAATGTTCTAAAATACTGTATATAGTGTTTTATTCTTCAATAAGTTAATATAAACATCTTTGACATTAAATGTTATAGAACGTAATAGCGTTTAGAACGTAAACAAAATAATGTCAGTTACTTTGCTGAGTAACTAATTACTTTTACAATGTGGCAACTGAGTTACTAACTCAATTACTTTTTGGAAGAAGTAATTTGTAACTGTAACTAATTACTTTTTTTAAGTAAGATGACCAACACTGGTATTTTTCAAGCTCTTCAACCATTCCAGCATAATTCAAAGTCCCATAGGAATTTAGACAGTAATTTGCTCTTCTTTACGTTGTTGACACAAACCATGCAACCACGTTACAGGTGTGCCACCCATCAATTACGAGATTGGATTTGTATGCTATATTGCTTTTTCTGTGTTAAATTTAGCTTACTTGTGACGAAAATCCAAAATATGTTTTTAAAAGTAAATCCACCTGCTGTTCAGGGCCATATACATACTCATCCTGGGAGAAGTATTATTTGCTTGTGTAAATTTGCTGATTGAGCCAAAGGCTTTCTAATGACAAATTCTGACAATGATATTGAAGGCTACGAAGACCACGACTATAGTCCAGCAACATCAGTCCTTCTGCGAATATAAGAGAAAGTGTCTGGGAACAAGATTAGAAGACAATTGATACAGCTAAGGAAGAGTAATTTGTCTTACACAAGTCACCTGAGAATGTGTGTGTGTGTGTGTGTGTGTGTGTGTGTGTGTTTCACACAGCCTCACTGTGCTCTGTGGTGACAGATGTGAAAGGGGCTTTGTAAAATACAATTCACTCATTTAGGTTGATGTTTAATTAAAAAGAATGTGCTATCAGATCTTTCTTTTTGCTTGAGTTGGATGTCTTGGCTTATAGCAGGCAATTTATCCGTTCTTCCAAGTATTCATTGTTGTTAGTTCTGATTAGTTCTGTTCTGATGTGTGAAGAATATTTTTTAATTAACTAAACAGTTCTTTGAGAGAATTCGGGTTTGATTGCTCATTACTTAAGATCCTGTCTGCAATAATACGATATATTTTATAAGTGCAACCAAATCATGATCACTGCAACCTATTGGTGCCTCAATAGCTTGAGAACATTTTTTCAGCCAAAATGCAAATAATATTGTCATCACAGGTTGACAATGTCCTATCAAAAAAAGATTGTTTTCTATGACGTGTTACAACTACACACTCGATTCCTCATCCAACATTTCACAAGCACACACGCGCACACAGACAGTCACACGCGCACACAGACAGTCACACACGCCCACAGACACGCACACAGACAGGCACACAGACACGCACACAGACAGGCACACACACACCCTCGGCTGGTCCTCAGTGCCATATTGCAGACAGACAGGCCCGGGGACCCTGAGACTTAGAGAACAAATTTTGTGGCTAAAAAAACAAATTTGCTAAATACATAAACGTTATAAATATTAAATGGCACCAGTTCTACAAGACACAGAGATACCTTCATTTTTGAGTGATATTTGATTTAATGTTATGGTTGGGAATAGGTTTAAGGTTAGGCTTAGGGTTATGGTTGGGAATAGGTTTAAAGTTAGGTGTTTGGGTTTGGTTGGGAATAGGTTTAAAGTTAGGTGTTTGGGTTTGGTTGGGAATAGGTTTATTGTTAGTTGTTTAGGTTTGGTTGGGAATAGGTTTATGGTTAGGTGTTTGGGTTTGGTTGGGAATAGGTTTACGGTTAGTTGCTTGAGGTCAGGTACATTTTGGTGTCTACCCACTGTTGTGGTGGTGTGACATTAATCTGTTTATTTGAGTGTTTCCTCCTTTCCTGGCCTGTCTAATGAAACCAATGGAGCAGAGATGTGATTGAGCTGAACTCTGTCTAGGAGGACATCACAGACTGGACCAGATGGAGAAATGAAACAAGAAAGGAGGCGGAGCGCGGGAAGGGTAGGGAGGAAGAGAGGGAGGTAGAGGCAGTAATGGAGGTAGTGGGAGGGAGAGAAGGTGAGAGAGAAAGATTGATTGGATGGGCTGAAGGAGAGGAGAGAAAAGGAATGACGCTGAGAAGGAAAGAAGAGAGGGAGAGAAACTGGAGTTTGTGGGCATATAAAACAAGATGGAGAGGAGATGAGGGAATAGAGGAAATGTGTGTAGTGGGAAGAAGAGTGGCAAAGATGCACTGTTGGATAAGACAAAGGGAGGAAAGGTGCTGAAAGATGCCGAGAACAGTAGATTATGAGATAGAACAGTGGAGGTGGAGGAGAACCGTAGATTATGAGATAGAACAGTGGAGGTGGAGGAGAACAGTAGATTATGAGATAGAACAGTGGAGGTGGAGGAGAACAGTAGATTATGAGATAGAACAGTGGAGGTGGAGAAGAACAGTAGATTATGAGATAGAACAGTGGAGGTGGAGGAGAACAGTAGATTATGAGATAGAACAGTGGAGGTGGAGAAGAACAGTGGATTATGAGATAGAACAGTGGAGGTGGAGGAGAACAGTGGATTATGAGATAGAACAGTGGAGGTGGAGGAGAACAGTGGATTATGAGATAGAACAGTGGAGGTGGAGAAGAACAGTAGATTATGAGATAGAACAGTGGAGGTGGAGGAGAACAGTAGATTATGAGATAGAACAGTGGAGGTGGAGGAGAACAGTGGATTATGAGATAGAACAGTGGAGGTGGAGGAGAACAGTAGATTATGAGATAGAACAGTGGAGGTGGAGGAGAACAGTAGATTATGAGATAGAACAGTGGAGGTGGAGGAGAACAGTAGATTATGAGATAGAACAGTGGAGGTGGAGGAGAACAGTAGATTAAGAGATAGAACAGTGGAGGTGGAGGAGAACAGTAGATTAAGAGATAGAACAGTGGAGGTGGAGGAGAACAGTAGATTAAGAGATAGAACAGTGGAGGTGGAGGAGAACAGTAGATTAAGAGATAGAACAGTGGAGGTGGAGGAGAACAGTAGATTAAGAGATAGAACAGTGGAGGTGGAGGAGAACAGTAGATTAAGAGATAGAACAGTGGAGGTGGAGGAGAACAGTAGATTAAGAGATAGAACAGTGGAGGTGGGGTGGAGGAGAACCGTAGATTATAAGATAGAACAGTGGAGGTGGGGTGGAGGAGAACCGTAGATTATAAGATAGAACAGTGGAGGTGGGGTGGAGGAGAACCGTAGATTATAAGATAGAACAGTGGAGGTGGGGTGGAGGAGAACCGTAGATTATAAGATAGAACAGTGGAGGTGGGGTGGAGGAGAACCGTAGATTATAAGATAGAACAGTGGAGGTGGGGTGGAGGGGAACAGGACTCTGGTACACAGGTGTGCGGTGACAGAGTGAGAGGGGATGTGGAGCGACAGAAGGACAGCGAGGAATCTGTTTGGCTTGAGAGGTTCCGGTCCATTTACTACCTGCGTGTGGGTAAATGAAAGGCTTCTCTCAGCCTCGTTAAGCGTGATGCACTGTCACAGTCGCCCCGGCGCCGCTCTGATTAAAATGCCCCCTGTGTTACGGCCGGGACGGAGTGGCCCGGAGACGGGGCCAGCAGACCAGGGCCGCACCGGCGTCCTCCTGCCGCAGTGGCACGGCAAATGGGCCGAAAGTTCACGCCTCAGCGACCCCAGAGCCATGCCTTATTTATCTAGGGCCAGGGGAGAGAGAGGACGGGAGGAATCGGAAGATAAAGGACGGTGGGGGAGACGGAGGGCGTGAGGTTGTCATCTGAACTCATCGCTCTGTCTGAACGGCACACAGACGATGTCTGCCAATCACTCTGGAACTGAATCCCTGAACAACAGTTTCTACAGATATGTCAAAAATCCGTAAACGCCAACGTAAAGGGTCTCGGTAATCTATAATAACTTTATTACGTATACCATCTGGGTCGTTATCTGGAGACCTTCAGGAGTGATTGCAGTGCACACTCACGCCCATCATTTCGCCGGTGACATTTTCTTTGCCGTGTATATTGGTTCTCTCTCAGCAGTTTGGTCAAAATGAGCTGCCTTGCTTAATGGGATAAACTCCTCCCCTCTCAGATTTATGCATATGAACATTAAAAGTCTCCTCCCTAAAATGTGTTAGCTGAATTAAATACCACGTCCAGATCAGACATCCTGGCTGCCACAGCTTCTTTGCAGAGGAAATGTCCCACCAACAATGAGGTTTTTATCCCTAATATATGATATTGTAATTATTCATATATTTTTTATGTAATATTTAGAATCCAACACAATATTGTTTAATGCTATTTTACACATGCACTCACTGGCCACTTTATTAGGTACAGCTGATCAGCTGCCCATTAACACACACATCCTATCAGCCAATCACCTGGCAGCAACCCAATGCATTTACCCATGTAGACTTGTGCAAGATGATCTGCTGAAGTTTAAAACAAGCATAGGAATTGAGAAGAAATGTGATTTACGTGTCTATGAATGTGATATAGTTGTCGGTGCCAGACGTGTTGGTTTGAGTGATTCATAAAGTGTCATATATATATATAGGGAAGGAGTTTACAGAGACTGGTCCAAAAAAGAGAAAATATCCAGTGATGGTCAGTTCTCTGTGTCGAAAATGCCTTGATGGCAGAGGTCAGAGGAGAATGGCCAGACTGGTTCTAGCTGATCGAATAGCAACAGTCACTTAAATAACCACTCGTTACAACTAAAGTGTGCAGAAGAGAATCTCTGAACGCACAACAAACCTTGAATCAGATGGGCTACAGCGGCAGAAGACCACACCGTCAACTGAGAACAGGAAACGAAGGCTAGCAGCTGCTGCTGCGGGCCCTACAAAATTGGATAACAGAAAAGTGACAAAACGTTGCCTTGCCTGATGAGAGTGGATCTCTGCTGGTCTTTCAACGTTGTTCCGTGTGATTTGTTGAGTTGGCTTACCATTATCAATGAATGTGGTTTGATTGCAGCACAAATATTTACGTGTATAAATATGCATGACTGCAGGTTTGACAACATTCATAGCTCCTATTTCTTTCTGTGTATATTTAAACTGCTCAATGTCAGTTTATGATCTACCATTGCCCACTTCGAGTTAAATACAGAATTGGTTTCTCGGAAAGGCATACACTTTCCCCGGCGCTGCCAAGTGTACTCTTGTAAAAATGATCACCCCGCCAGTTCCTCGACAGTTGTGACATGCTGTTTTTTACACGCCTGACACTAATAGCCGTTTGCCTCAATAAATCCGAAGTCATTTACCGAACGCCATTTATTTTGTCACCACCACCTCCTTCAACACCCATCGCTGTGATCTTTACACTCTGGTTGACTGGGCCCTGCAATATACACGGAGCCAGACTCACCGGTGCAGATGTGTTTACAACGGAGCTGCCGAGCAGAAAACCCTCACTGTTGTGTATTTGTCTCGCTTTATATAATGTAATAGGACAATGGTGTTTATTTATTTTGTACATAACGGTCTCTGTTCAGGAGGCACGGTTACGGCTCTGGGTTTAAATGAACTCTCGTCGGCCTGAAACGCACAAAGCAACTGTAACTGCAAAATATCCCAGAACTAAATGCATTACAGTGTGGAGCCTAATTTGAACGGAATTGTTGTTGTTTTTTTATCCACAAACATTTATCTAGTAAGCTGTGGATGAACCTAAATCAAACTAATCACACTGTATCTAACGGATCCCCGTACTCTTGCATGTGGGCCCAGACTTACGCAAGCTAAACGTTTATCGTCATCACTAGCACTTCACTAGATAGACTAGATAACGTTCCAAATGTCCTGCTGTAACGTTAGCTTCTAGCTAGCTGCGTTCAAGATAACTAAAAGAAATCAGCTGGCTGTAGCCAAAGTAAGATTGATCAGCCTGCTTTTACTACCTGGTTTTGTCATAGTACCAAGATGTCAGACAAGAACAAACCAAGTGTCCATAGCCTCTACAAAAAAGTATATAGATTTAACAGATAAATATAATTTATTATAGATATAATGAAAAATATAAAAATATAAATATAAGTGATGTACTTTGATTTCAATATGTAATATTCTGAACTGTGACAAGTTATGTAATAATGTATACCAGACGAACATTGAGCCGAGGAAAGCTGATTATTGACTAGAGGAAAGCTGATTATTGACTAGAGGAGGACTGACAATTTACTGAAGGAGGACTTGGAGCTTAAACAGGTAATGTTTGAGATGGGGAGAGCTGATACATGACCAAGCGAGAGGGGACAGTTGACTAGGGGAGGGGTGATGTCTAAGGGGGAGGGGTGATGTCTAAGGGGGAGGGGTGATGTCTGAGGGGGAGGGGTGATGTCTGAGGGGGAGGGAGGATGAGGTTCCTGGGGAGAAATGTTCATGTTCCCAGCTGGATGTTGTATATAACTGTGTTAACTCCTTTATTATTAGCTAAACTGACACCCCTCACCAACAGAACAGCTAAGGCAGCCCTTTAAACCATCAGCTTTCACTCTAATGGTGAGCAACCAAACCACCCTAACAGGCCACAATCACAACCTCAAGGAAACACAAACCTAACAACATAGACCTAAACAAAGTGTGGGTAAAATACATTAAGATTAGATTAGATTCAACTTTATTGTCATTGGACAGTACAGGTATAGTACACGAAATGCAGTTTGCATCCAACCAGAAGTTCAAAACAGCAGTGCAAAAAGATACGGAGTACAGTGTGAGGATGTGCAATTGACATGGGTAAGTAAATGTGCAGGCATTCAGTTCAAATTGCAAATGTGCAGAGGGCAACACCAGAGGGGAACATCTGTGGTAAAGAATTGGGCAAAAGGCAAATATGAGATATAGACTAGCAGTGTGCAAGGCTAGAGGTAGCAAGAGCCTTCTGGTGTGGGTGAGTAGAGATCTGTAACGCTCTCCTGATGGTAAAAACCCTTGTTGGAGATGTGGACACCCAGGAGTTTGTAGCTGGCAATACGTTCCACTGTGGTCTCGTCAATGAGAACTGGGGCATGTATAGCTATTTGCTGTAATCCACGCTCAGTCTTTGGGTTCTCTGGTGACCCCCAAAGATCTCGTCATCCGTCATTTGCAAAGTGCGTTTCCTGCCATGACGTTGACCGTTCCCTACCAATGTGTGCATTGTGTCAGGGCTCGTTATCCTGCTCAAAAAGGCCACTGTCACCGGGTAATACCATCATCATGAAGGGGTGTAGCTGGTCTAGAACAAGGGTTCGGTAGGTGGCGCATATGAAATTGCCATCAACATTAATGCCCAAACCCAGGGTTCCCCAGTAGAACATTGGCCAGAGCATCACAGCGGCTTGGCGTCTTCCCATAATGCATCCTGGTGCCATCACTCCTCAGGTAAATGACGCACAAGTACACATCCGTCTACTTGATGTACAAGAAAAATGCCAATCATTGGACCAGGAGCCCATCTTCTACCGGTCCAAGGTCTAGTTCCGATGCCCATTGTAGAATTTTTCCTTTGGGGACAGTAGTCATCAATATACATTCATTGACAAGGTTAGAAATAATGATTTTTAATTGAAATAGTTGTCGTGTCCTTCAATTTTTTGACAGACGGCATTAAGCACTCTTCCAGCATCTTTCCATTTGGTCTCACAATTGGAATCTCACAAATGTACTTCTTTGTGATTCAAACACCCTCAAACTTAGATTGGTCCGTTCCTGACACGTGTTTCAATCTTCTTCTGTCCAGTGTTCGCCCGTCCTAATCTCTGCTCTTATTGTCCCGTATGAGACTGTTGATTGCGCCAATAACTCATGATTAAATTAATTTAGATTTCTTGTTGTTACACAATAATTAATGGAAAGTACAAAAAAAAAATATTTTTGTGAGCCATTGAATAATGATATATATTTTTTATTTAACCAAGTGGGCCGATTGAGTACAAATTCTCATTTGCAACGGCGACCTGGGAAGAACCTGGGGATTGAACAAAGGACATTATAAATACAAAGAATGTGCACTCTACCACTGACCTACACCTACTGCTCCCAATGTGTATGACATGTAGAGTACAAATAAACATTATAATGCCACAATAGCAGACCGGCAATGTTTATGAAAAAACCTATTGTGGAAAAAGCGACGGCAAGTAGAGTGTAGAGTAAAAAACAACTGGTATGTTTCAATGTGAGTGATATATGGTTGAGGAGGTCTTCACCTGCCATTGGATCTGTCTCACTAGTCTTCACTGGTCATTAAACTGTTAAAAGCAGCACTGGGTTGATTTATGAAGTGCACAGAAACATATTGTCTGCAAAGATTCAACCAGATAACATTAAATTAAGTGAACTGGGCTGCCACGGCTACCTAGGAGTTTTTTAACCGCAGGATATTAGTGGACTGGCCAAATGAAAAATTGGATCTGAATATTATTTAATATATATATATGTCTGTAGATTGGATTAGACAAAACTAAAGGGATCAGCAGGTAAATATTGGAATAGCTGTTGAGCAATTATTAAAGGCTGGGACAGGGTTCCCAAAAAAAGTGTACATATATGTCGGCAGGGACAGATGGTCTGGGCCCAGCAGGGCATTGTATTGACAAAATGGCTGGCGGAAAAGCAACACTTTGCCTTTCAACCATGAGAAAAACTTCTTCAGGGCCGCTTTGATTGGCTACCATGAATGCTGCCCACCCATCGCACCCATCAAAGCTCCGCCTTTTCTTCAGTTACTGATAGATTTCCTAATCCCAGAGGTATGAGAACACTCAGGAACCCCTAGGTACTGTCGGGATTAGAACAAATGTTACAAATGAGCAGGTGAATTACAAGGCAATGTCTTTACCAACGTGACGTTAAATAGCCATCTGTCTTCCACACGTACCCCCCTCCCACTCCACCTGTCTTCCACACGTACCCCCTCCCACTCCACCTGTCTTCCACCCGTACCCCCCTCTCCACCTGTCTTCCACACGCACCCCCCTCTCCACCTGTCTTCCACCCGTACCCCACTCCCTCTCCACCTGTCTTCCACCCGTACCCCACTCCCTCTCCACCTGTCTTCCACACGTACCCCCTCCCACTCCACCTGTCTTCCACAGGTACCCCCCCTCCACCTGTCTTCCACACGTACCCCCCTCTCCACCTGTATTCCACACGCGCCCCCCTCCCCACCTGTCTTCAACACGTACCCCCCCCTCTCCACCTGTCTTCCACACGTACCCGCTCCCTCTCCACCTGTCTTCCACCCGTACCCCACTCCCTCTCCACCTGTCTTCCACACGTACCCCCTCCCTCTCCACCTGTCTTCCACCCGTACCCCACTCCCTCTCCACCTGTCTTCCACACGTACCCCCTCCCACTCCAACTGTCTTCCACACGTACCCCCTCCCACTCCACCTGTCTTCCTCACGTACCCCCTCCCACTCCACCTGTCTTCCTCACGTACCCTCTACCTCCTTCTCCATCCTTTCCTCGTTTCATCTGTCTCGTCTCATCTTTCCGCCTTGCTCATGTCTGTTGCATCAAACCCTTTGATAGCTTCAAACGCCAACAGTATACCGCGTAATCACTGTGAACAGTTTTGGCGGCTTTGAGGAAAAAGGGAAAATACAAAAATGTCTATTCCCCCACCTCCTTCGTCTAACCTTTAACCTTAATGCATTGGGAAAAGGCTAGTGTTTAAGGTTTTCATAGATACAGCGTTTTTAACCTAGATTCTGTTCACCCTCAAAACTCAATCCACAAACTTTATGCCAGATTTTTTATGTTACCTTCATGTGAACTTTGGCTGCTATGCTTTTCTCTATGAACTGATGACAGAGGTTGAAATAAAGAAATTAGATTAGAACCCAAAACGACTGGACTACTAATAAATCAACAAAAGCGGGTGCTTAGAACAAACATCCAGAATGCAAGAGTGCACATTTTCAGAACCAGAGCCAGTGTGCTACCAATAAGATGCCATTTGGCACCGCGCCACGTAGTTGAAAGACACTGAAACTGTAAATGTCGATACAACAGAAAGCATTTCACTCAAATTTGAGGACAAAAATGCACTAAAATGAACATTGCTACCTTTTAGACCTATGCCATATCTGTTTTATGCCATTTATGTTTAACATTTGACTAGAAACATTCAACGTGAAGCAGTGGATAACACACTAGTTGTAAGACCCAGACCTGGACATGTGACCTGACATGTGACCTGGACATGTGACCTGACATGTGACCTTGACAGGTGACCTTCGTGAGGAGATGATCAACATTATTTGCTTCACCTGATAATGGTCAATACGTTTTACCTCATTTGTGTATATTTCAACATTAACTATTAATAAAAAAACTGACACATTTTCCCCACATTGATTTGGCAGGATTTAGTATATATACAGTGGTTGGTGACCCTGAAGGACATTGGCCAGCAGCATTCCTGGTCAGTTGTCACAGTGTTACTGTGAGTCCAGCCATTCTGATCTATAGGAGCCTTGAGTGGACCAATAGAGACATGATTCTGTGATCTCTGGATTCACCTGGCTGCGCGTCTGGCAGGTTTTTGTTAATTAATCGCCCTCTCTCATGGCACTCTTCATGTTTCAGCCTGGCTATTTCTCCCCCACTGACTCGTGAACCCCTCCTTTTTTTTAGCTCGCCGCCTCTCCTTTATACTCCTCACTTGTACCTCTCAATTTTTGTCTTCTCTTTCTCATATAGGTTCACATTTCACATCCGTTTCTCTCTGTCCTCCCTCGCCCCCTGTGGTCTCTGCTGCAGACCCTGTGAGGTGTAATTGGGCTGTGCTGTGTTAGAGGGATGCTGGGAGAAACGCTTTAATCTTTAGTCTTGCCTAAAAATGCAAAGTGAAGGTTAGAGGCTGGAATTTCAGTCCACATTACACACACAGACACACACACACACACACACGTACACACGTACACACGTACACACACACACACACACACACACACGTACACACACACGTACACACACATACACATAAACACACATAAACACACACGTACACACACACACACATACACATAAACACACACACAGATACACACACATACACATAAACACACACACACACATATATAGGTACAGACCGAGACACTGCTACGTTAAAGGTGTTGTCCCCAATCCAACATTTGATGCCGCCTCAGCCTCAGCCTCAGCCCTCAGCCCTCAGCCTCAGCCCTCAGCCCTCTGCCTCAGCCCTCTGCCTCAGTCCTCAGTCCTCAGTCCTCAGTCCTCAGTCCTCAGCCCTCAGCCTCAGCCCTCAGCCCTCTGCCTCAGTCCTCAGTCCTCAGTCCTCAGTCCTCAGCCCTCAGCCTCAGTCCTCAGCCCTCAGCCCTCAGCCCTCAGCCTCAGCCCTCAGCCTCAGCCCTCAGCCTCAGTCCTCAGCCCTCTGCCTCAGCCCTCAGCCCTCAGCCTCAGCCCTCAGCCTCAGTCCTCAGTCCTCAGCCCTCTGCCTCAGCCTCAGCCCTCAGCCCTCAGCCTCAGCCCTCTGCCTCAGCCTTCTGCCTCAGCCCTCAGCCTCAGCCTCAGCCCTCAGCCCTCAGCCCTCTGCCTCAGCCCTCTGCCTCAGTCCTCAGTCCTCAGTCCTCAGTCCTCAGCCCTCAGCCTCAGTCCTCAGCCCTCAGCCCTCAGCCTCAGCCCTCAGCCTCAGTCCTCAGCCTCAGTCCTCAGCCCTCTGCCTCAGCCCTCAGCCCTCAGCCCTCAGCCCTCAGCCTCAGCCCTCAGCCTCAGTCCTCAGTCCTCAGCCCTCTGCCTCAGCCTCAGCCCTCAGCCCTCAGCCTCAGCCCTCTGCCTCAGCCTTCTGCCTCAGCCCTCAGCCTCAGCCCTCTGCCTCAGCCCTCAGCCCTCAGCCCTCAGCCTCAGCCCTCAGTCCTCAGCCTCAGTCCTCAGTCCTCAGCCTATCCACAACACATTGGTGCTATAGAGGACATGGGGAAGCCACGGGTCATTTATGTGGAGGTAATTAATACAAGGCTGTAATTAGAGTTATGCTCTCATTGATTAATCACAGGCCAGCAGCGCCAACATCCTCACCTGTCGTTCACGTTATTCCAAGCATTCGCGATTGGTCCGTTGCACAGCCTAGCGATTAATTCCACTCACAAGGTGTAACGCTGCCGGAGACTTGCTGTCTGTCTTTTGAATTGTGAGGGCGGAACATTCCATCTCTTTCTATTCACTCCTCGTCCATTTTAAAGAACATTCCTCCTTTATCTGGTTTCTCTTCGCTCACTCATCCTCCATTGTTTGTCCTGTGTCTTTTATTGGCTGCAAACACCAGTGCCGCACCTTCCCATCACACCTTGTGTTCTGTCTACAGTACCACTGTCTTCACAGAAATCTACTCGTGTCTCATTTTTTCACCATCGTCTTTTTCGGATCAAAGATAAATAGTCTAAATATGGAAAAGCTGACACTATTTTACAGTTGCTTTTTTTAATTTTCTAAATGACTCATGTGCATTTCATCACTTGTTCAGACATTCAGCTGTTTGGATAAATCCTGTGCTAATCAGCAAGTTTCCCCAATGCACTGAATGTCCTTGTTACAGTAGATGTTCTGCTACATCTATAGATTCCTATCTAAAGAGGAGAAATAGAATATAATCTTTTCCCTTTACAAGTGTGTCTGTTGTCCACCGGATATGTAACCATTGCACGGGTGAATCGGAAAATGTAGGAAAGACCCAATTTGCAAAGTTGAGGACCGGTGCCATGGTAATGTTGTTAATTATTATTAATAGTTTAGAGGCTGTCCGGAAACTGCCTGTTTTGAACATGGTGTATAGTTTTTAGTATCAGTTTTTTATGGTTTTCATTCTCAGGTCTATAAAAAAATGTATTGCAAAATTGTTCAATAAATTATTCTAAAATTGATCTGAAATACGGTGTAGACTTTGTTAATCTTGTAAATTACTTTTCAAGCCCAAAATCACAGATTTTCAATAGAATATTTGCATAGGAGTACAGAGGCCCATTGTCAACGGCCATCACTCTTATGTTACATTACAATATATGTCTCTTATATCCCCTTTATAACCGTACTGAATATGTCTGTTATATCCCATTATTAACCATAGTAAATATGTCTCTTATATCCCATTATTAACCATAGTAAATATGTCTCTTATATCCCATTATTAACCATAGTAAATATGTCTCTTATATCCCATTATTAACCATAGTAAATATGTCTCTTATATCCCATTATTAACCATAGTAAATATGTCTCTTATATCCCATTATTAACCATAGTAAATATGTCTCTTATATCCCATTATTAACCGTACTGAATATGTCTGTTATATCCCATTATTAACCATAGTAAATATGTCTCTTATATCCCATTATTAACCATAGTAAATATGTCTCTTATATCACATTATTAACCATAGTAAATATGTCTCTTATATCCCATTATTAACCGTACTGAATATGTCTGTTATATCCCATTATTAACCATAGTAAATATGTCTCTTATATCACATTATTAACCATAGTAAATATGTCTTTTATATCCCATTATTAACCATAGTAAATATGTCTCTTATATCACATTATTAACCATAGTAAATATGTCTCTTATATCCCATTATTAACCATAGTAAATATGTCTCTTATATCCCATTATTAACCATACTGAATATGTCTTTTATATCCCATTATTAACCATAGTAAATATGTCTCTTATATCCCATTATTAACCATAGTAAATATGTCTCTTATATCCCATTATTAACTTTTTTTGATCAGTCTCATATTACATTATCAACCATGCTCGATCTGTCTCTTATCACCCATTATAAACAGTACATATATATTATATTCAATAATTACATATACTAGATCTGTCTCTTATCACCTATTATAAACAGTACATATATATTATATTCAATAATTACATATACTAGATCTGTCTCTTATTATATTTATTAAACATACTAGATATGTCTTTTACACAACACACGTTAGCCAGCCCTAGCTATTCTCAGTAAACTAGGTTTAAACACAATCGGTCATTGAACTTCCAATTGCAATTCCTCAAGACACATTTAAGTGTTCAACTCAAACTTTTATAATCCTTAAGTTTCTTTCGAAAACCTCGTCAATTTCTCCAGACACATCTAAGTGTTCAACCCTAACTTTACAGTGCTATAGTTCCTTCTGAAAACCTCATCAATTCTTACACCGACCCATTGCCTTTCCACGGGACTCTAGAGACTCTAGCCCCACTTCTTCTTCAGATGACATAATGCTTTCTTATCACTCTAGCCAAGGTTAGGGCCTCACCATTTGTATGACAACCACATAGTCCACCTTGTAAAAATCCCATCAATAAGCAACACTGATGATGTTGTGCTTCCTTTTGGAGGGGAGGGGGTCTTTTTCTGCTTTATTTATATTCCATTCAGTTTTCATTAAAATGCAAAGGATTCCCCCCACATTTCCTTCTTCAATCTGCCGAATCCCAAAGCACTTGAGAATTATTTAGACTTGTAAAGCTTTGTTCTTCTGCGCGCTCTCTCTCTCCCTCCCGCTCTCTCGCTCTCTTTCTCTCTCCCTCCCGCTCTCTCTCTCTCTGAAGACTCCCCTATTGGGGGGAGAGTGGGGTGTGTGTAGAGAGGTCGAGGTGATTGCTCACACTTGACTGTTCCTGTGAACTTTGAGTTTGCAGAGGATAAGAAAGTGCAGTTGCTTTGTAGCCCACTCTAATGCACAGTGGTTACCTGATTTACCTAAGAAAGTGCAGTTGCTTTGTAATCCACTCTAATGCACAGTGTTTACCTGATTTACCTAAGAAAGTGCAGTTGCTTTTTAAACCCACTCTAATGCACAGTGGTTACCTGTTCTGAAGAACATCTGCAATCAACACTCAAACACTAACATTTTCCTTAGAAACAACGATTAGATGCAAACAACGTTCTATTACATATTTTTTTTTTTTACAATCGCTGACATCTGGGTAGCTCTGGCTACATCTAATACATGTAACGTTTTTCTGGTCAGAAGTGTTATTGCATTGTCAGCTATTCCTCTCTAAAGGACACAGCATCTTAGGGGAAAGAAGAAAGCTCCTTAGTGAAGACCAACAGCGTGCCATTAAAGCATTGCTGACAATGCAATGCAACCGAGAGGAATTCAGACCAGAATTGTAAAGGACAACCTGGCATTTGACATTGTGCAAAGCATCAGCTGGACGCAGAGTTCTAATTAAACAGTTGTGTTTTCAAAAGAACAGTGAGCGGGTCGCGGAACTCAGGCAGCAATACGTTCAGTTACGGTGTACTGTGTGTCCAAAATGTCTTGTTCTATTGATCTAGAGTTTAACTCTATGCCACTCAACATGTTAACACAGGTTACCGGACATACAGTAGGATATACTGAAAAGCATGACATCATGTATCATTTATGTAGATGAGGGTTTAACTTGGCAAAAACCTGTCATCCAGAAGGGCCACCATTGATGTGTCAGGTCAGAGAGGAGCAGATATCGAGTGCTGGCTTGGTCTTTCAGAAACATAGATATTAAGTCGGGTTTGTCGTGTTTTTAATGAGTTAGCATAAGTAGAGAAAAGGTTTTTTTGCATTTTGAAATGTAGAGTTATTGTAGTGTTATTTAATGAACAAAATGTGGTTTTAAACAGAAAATTTGCTATTTGGCTAATTGTTTGATGTATGTGTGTTGCAGTGTTAAATGTTTAAAAAAGAGTCTTAAGTGCAGGTAAAAATGTGTTGGCAATTGTGAAAACTTTCGACTCAATCAAATAACTTCATTGTATCCAACAACTAACTAATGAACTAACAACTAATAATTTATATAGAGTAAAAATGATTTACTCCTGAAGGGAAGGCGTACAGCATAACCGAGACAATTAATATTTTCATTATCAAAGTAACACTGCTGTGAATAGATACAATGAATGATCATTGCAAATGTTTGATCAAGCTTTTCCACTTTTTTCTATCACGTTCATTCTTACTTTTCCTCATGTTTCCCCACTTCTTATCTTTCTCTATTCACTTTATTTCATTTGGACTTTTCCGGTCCTTCCTTTGTGTACATGTGATATACTGTATTCTACCTCCCTCTCCTGTTACCAGGGGCCTGGGCACCTGCCAAATTGAGCTGGAATTACATGTCCCCTCAAACTAATACTACGTGTGGTTGTGTGTGTGTGGTGTGTGTGTGTGTGTGTGTGTGTGTGTGTGTGCGTGCGTGCGTGCGTGAGTGGGCGCGCGCAGCATGCGAAACGCAAAGAAGGCATGTGGTGGCTCGTTCGACAATCCGCATCATCAATAGATCTGAAAGGAATGTGGAAATATTAATGAATTAGCCTCGCAAAGGTGCGAGTGCAGGCGCGTGAATAATCATCATCATTACGCCGTCGCCCCGGCTAATGAGTATTATCGTGACGGCTGCCTAGTACAGTAGCCCGCTCTATTTCCATTTACTTTCCTTTAATCAGATATACTCAGCCGGATCGCCTTTAGCAAAACACCGCCTATTGTATCATCCGCCCCAGACTTCTAGTATATTAGTTCTACTGCGTTAAAGAATCAGAAACGGATTTTAATTGAATGCCCGTTCACACGAGACACATTGTAATAAGTTAATAGCGTATTATATCAGGGGGATAATAACAGGGACGCAGGGGCTGACCGGCTTGGTGCCCGGGGCTAACATCAATCTCCACGCGGGCAGAAAATACGGAGGTTTGTCCCTGACCATGTCATGTTTATCAGGACTGTGTCTGGTTATAATGACTGGTTCTAATGAAGGCTCGCAAGCAAAAGGGACTGACGCTGTAGAAACGTCGGGAAAAACGATCATCTAGAATAGATGACAGAGGGAAAGGCCACATGTGAAATGAGACCAATGTAGATATAATATTAACATGTGATGGGACTTTTGTTTCACTGCTTACTTTTCCATTGGGGGGAAAACTAATTTTAGAATTGTGTTCCATACCCCCTTGAAGGACTATACTATATTTCTGTTGTTGTTTGGATATTGTTGTGTTGCATTTCTTTGTGGAATACTGTTTCTTGCCAATAACTCAATGTAATATGACATACTTCACTGTCTGATTTTGTGTCTCCAAAACGGACACTTTTTAAAAGTTAAATCCTGTGTCTTAGGATACATTGTGTTGAATGGAGGTAATCTGCAATGGGTTTTTCAGACAATTAAATGCAATTAAACTTGTACATCCAGCACATATTTACCATCTCTGTTATGTTTCTCTTGTACATCCAGGACATATTTACCATCTCTGTTATGTTTATCTTGTACATCCAGCACATATTTACCATCTCTGTTATGTTTATCTTGTACATCCAGCACATCCAGCACATATTTACCATCTCTGTTATGTTTATCTTGTACATCCAGCACATATTTACCATCTCTGTTATGTTTATCTTGTACATCCAGGACATATTTACCATCTCTGTTATGTTTATCTTGTACATACAGGACATATTTACCATCTCTGTTATGTTTCTCTTGTACATCCAGCACATATTTACCATCTCTGTTATGTTTCTCTTGTACATCCAGGACATATTTACCATCTCTGTTATGTTTATCTTGTACATCCAGCACATATTTAAAATCTCTGTTATGTTTATCTTGTACATCCAGCACATATTTAAAATCTCTGTTATGTTTATCTTGTACATCCAGCACATATTTACCATCTCTGTTATGTTTCTCTTGTACATCCAGGACATATTTACCATCTCTGTTATGTTTCTCTTGTACATCCAGGACATATTTACCATCTCTGTTATGTTTCTCTTGTACATCCAGGACATATTTACCATCTCTGTTATGTTTATCTTGTACATCCAGGACATATTTACCATCTCTGTTATGTTTATCTTGTACATCCAGCACATATTTACCATCTCTGTTATGTTTATCTTGTACATCCAGGACATATTTACCATCTCTGTTATGTTTATCTTGTACATCCAGGACATATTTACCATCTCTGTTATGTTTCTCTTGTACATCCAGGACATATTTACCATCTCTGTTATGTTTATCTTGTACATCCAGGACATATTTACCATCTCTGTTATGTTTCTCTTGTACATCCAGGACATATTTACCATCTCTGTTATGTTTATCTTGTACATCCAGGACATATTTACCATCTCTGTTATGTTTCTCTTGTACATCCAGGACATATTTACCATCTCTGTTATGTTTCTCTTGTACATCCAGCACATATTTACCATCTCTGTTATGTTTATCTTGTACATCCAGTACATATTTACCATCTCAGTTATGTTCATCTTGTACATCCAGCACATATTTACCATCTCTGTTATGTTTCTCTTGTACATCCAGCACATATTTACCATCTCTGTTATGTTTCTCTTGTACATCCAGTACATATTTACCATCTCTGTTATGTTCATCTTGTACATCCAGCACATATTTACCATCTCTGTTATGTTCATCTTGTACATTCCATGTTCTTGCGTTTCTTCCTGCTGTGTTATTTGTGTCTGCATTCTTCATGCTGTTCAGTAACTGTTCTGTCTTGATCTTCACTTCCATCTGTCTCTCTCTCTCTCTCTTCCTTCATTTTCACTGCTCTGTATCTCATTAAACTAGTGTCACATGTCGGGTTGATGATATATGTGACGGAGGCCCGGCGTCCCTGAAGCCAAAGTGATATTAGCCCACTCTGGGGTCTCCAGTGATGGTGATGGGAATAAAATAAGGATGAGATAAGCCCTACGGTGTTTATATAAGGAGGATGTGATTATGTGAGCCCTGTTTGTTCTGCAACGGAGAACCCAGGTTGTGATGAAAAGCAAGAGGACAATATTAAACCATGGAAGCCTACCTCCATCCTCTCAGAGAATCCCGGTGTCATGTAAATGAAGAAAAGAAGTGGGGCAGATTGATTACATTAGATCCCCATTAGCTACCACCAGAGGCAGCAGAGACACCAGGATAGTGTGGTGTCTGCAGGCAGCTGGACCTGTGAACCATCGGTCATCATTTAGAGGCCTGAAGGAAGAAGCTGTAGTCTGATTTAAAGGACAGAGAAACTGTGTGCTGGGTGAACATTTATAGACCATTCAGCTTTTTTCAACACTTAGGATCAATGTATTGTGTGTGTTTAAGCTAGATGGCAGATTTGGGACCATTTGGGCCACCCTGTCTGTGTGGATAGAGCACTACTGATTACACCTGGTTTACAACTGATTACACCTGGTTTACAACTGATTACACCTGGTTTACAACTGATTACACCTGATTTACAACTGATTGCACCTGATTCACTACTTATTACACCTGGTTTACAACTGATTACACCTGATTTACAACTGATTACACCTGATTTACAACTGATTACACCTGGTTTACAACTGATTACACCTGATTCACTACTTATTACACCTGGTTTACAACTGATTACACCTGATTTACAACTGATTACACCTGATTTACAACTGATTACACCTGGTTTACAACTGATTACACCTGATTTACAAATTATAACATCTGGTTTACAACGGATTACACCTGGTTAACAACTGATAACATCTGGTTCACAACTGATAGTCAAAAAGTATCTAAAAAGATTAACAAAAGACTTTGACATCTCTGGTTCTGACTTGGTGTCTCCAGCAAATAAACATCAAGTGCTTTCACAAATGAGAGCACCTCGTAGTAGTAAAGCAGGCAGAGATCCAAAGAAACAGTAATCCAAAAATACAGGAAGACAGTACAAGGTAGTATCGAAGTCATAGTCGTATAACAGGCTGGATGTAACTGACAGGCACGGGTCAAAACCCGGGTCAACTGCTATTATCAAATCGGCTTGGAACAAAAGCTCAGTAATGCTGCACAAACGAACAATACCTCACAACGAACACTGAAAACTAAGGACATTTATACTAAATGACACAACAGGTGTTAGTATTCTGGTGATTGGGAATGAGTTCTGTCTGGCCGGTGTGCTGTAGTGGTGGCAGGAGTGACTATAGCTTGACTCGTAGTGATAGCAGATGTTAGGAGTTCACACACACAACTGAGGACATAACAACAGATAGTTATGGTGCAAAAAACAGAATTAGAAATCAATAGAAAAATACATAGAATACATACAGTGCATTTCAAATCAGAACTGGTGAGACTTTTGGTTTTGTCTGGCTTTTTGCTAATGTGTGGCCGCCCTTGTTTTTTTTCAAATTACCCTTTTGCTCATTCCTTTTTGCACCAAATATTTAATTTGAATTTATTTCGATGAAGACATCCACTGGTACTTGCATAACGTTTACTCTGAGTTCTTGGACATTGCAATGTGATGGATGAATCAGCCTAGGAGCTTCTGCCAGTAGTCGACCTATCTATCGCCCAGTTGTGAGGGAATGAAATAGACGCCATCGCCACCACATCTGCCTCACATAGCCAATTCATTGTTGACATCAGCTTGAGGCGCAGTGTTGAAGAACATTAGCTAACCTGTGAAAAAACCACAGGATGCTATTGGCTGAAGCTGTGATCCAGGAGTTCGTTTCAGACAGAGTCCTCGTGCTGTATCGCAATATCACACACCTCAGTCGCAAATTCATCCATGGAGATTCCTCCCTCAGTCATATGACTGTTTTCGCCTTTGTCATGTGACTGCCCTAATTTAGGCTTCAGCTGTGACAGCTGCTTTGTTGCCGAGATGCTGTTTTGTACGTCGTGTCACGTGTGGAAAAAAACCCACATGATTTGTTTTCAACGGTCCGATGCCGGTGTTAGCAACTGTTCAGAGAGCCGAGTCCAATATTCAAGTCTGAGCTTTTACATCTCAGAAACTGTTCTAGTTATGCATTTAAATGAATTGTATATGCCACACGTTTACGCGTCTCAGTAGATTGAAAAAAAGGAGAGAGGGGGGCAAAGAGAGAGTCGGTTGGAATTTCAAAGAAACGGATGGATGGGTAAAACAGGGTAATTAGTGAGACGAAAAAAGGCTGACGGAAAGTCAGGGTCCCTACTCAATATTTAGAGAGGTTTGTGGATTTGTAGTGGGGCTGGTCGCCGGGGTGTTGCTGTTTCAAGTCTAAAGGTGGCTGGGTTTCTTTTGTCCCCTCGAGTGTGACACTAAAGCTGAACAGCTCTACTGGGTGCCAGGATGCTTAAACATCATTTGTATAATCATAATCCCCAAGGAACTGTTGGTTTTGTGTGTGAGGCAAAGAGAAATGCATAAACATGCACAAAATGGCTAATTTAATAGCACTATAATAGTAGCAGTAAAGCTTGTGTGATCATAACGGTAACACTAATGATGTGACAGTCTGTATTGTGATCGAGGGGACATATCGTGGCCCCGGTTTAGATAAACTGTGGCAATGCAGAGAATATCCTGTTTCTCCCAGTGGAGACAATGCAATAGTCATGATAGAAATTGTGTTCCTTCTCGACCAAATCAGATTTTCTGGTTGAATCTGCTTTACAACAATTTTATGGATTTTCACCTGGAGCTCTGTGTGAGAAGACACTGTGAACTCGCTGTGTCCTGTGGCGTGACAAAACTGTTTGTTGGGACCGAGAAACCCTGAATAGAAGTCAGTGCCTCGTCAAATTGGAAGTGTAAGTGGTAAAGTGGCAGGTCAGTGATAGTTAAGGTGTCTGAGCAGAAGGCCAAATCCTGTGGCTTGAAGGTCGCCAGACCCGGCCAGTGCTAAAAGCTGCTCGACCGTTTCTGCCCCGCTAATAGAATTATCTCGCCATCTGTTTTTCTCAGGGCGTGCCAGACCGGAACCCCTGCTAATTATAATATAATGTCCCGGGCTACGGCGAGCCGACGTCGTTTTAATACTCCCAGAGCAAACGCACCAGGACGGTCCACAGGTGCACCGTAACCAGGTGGCTTGAGAGACATACACGGACACACAGACAGACCGTACCCCTATCAGCTAATGAAATAACATTGTCCTACTAAAAGAACACATTACCCCGCGTAAGGCCAGGAAATGTGTTTAGAGGCTTAACCATGTTGCCAGGCGACTGTTGGCTGGGCTCTGGGGTCCCTGGCGGTAAACTGAGGGACAAGGCCGGTGGCAAAGCAGAAGCATTGTACACGGTGCTCTCATGTCATCAGTGTGACTTTGATAGGTTTGTTCACAATGTCACACTCTGGTAGGGAGCTGGAAGGCCAGCACTTCGTCTGGATACTTGTCCCAGTTCTATCGGCTTTTCTGTAGAAAATCGCTCTCGCTCTCAACTGCGTATGTCCAGAAAAATCACTAAATCTCACTGACGGTTGTCTCTGTCCATTTAGTCTTTCACAAAATGTGCCGCAGTGCAAACCATTGTTTCAATATGAAGTCGATAGTCAGTTTCCGTGTGGCGGTTGTGGATTCTGGCCACAACTCTGTCCCATATTGCCATGTCACTATTCTGTTGATGTTTTTCGATGGGGCCCCTGCGTTTGTAGATTGACCTTGCTCCGGACAAAATGATACGGGACCTTATATATAATATAATAATAAAGCACTGTAGCCGGGGACTTACGCCCGTTGTCGCACTCTCTTTGTCATCTCAACAAGGCGAGGTTATAGCTTTATGGCACATGACTACAATGAAGTCGACAGCAAAAAGTGCTACTGGTTATAATGTGGATCTGTCATTACCAGATCCTTTCATTCTGTCATTACCAGATCCCTTCATTCTGTCATTACCAGATCCCTTCGTTCTGTCATTACCAGATCCTTTCATTCTGTCATTACCAGATCCTTTCATTCTGTCATTACCAGATCCCTTCATTCTGTCATTACCAGATCCTTTCATTCTGTCATTACCAGATCCTTTCATTCTGTCATTACCAGATCCCTTCATTCTGTCATTACCAGATCCCTTCATTCTGTCATTACCAGATCCCTTCGTTCTGTCATTACCAGATCCTTTCATTCTGTCATTACCAGATCCCTTCATTCTGTCATTACCAGATCCTTTCATTCTGTCATTACCAGATCCCTTCATTCTGTCATTACCAGATCCTTTCATTCTGTCATTACCAGATCTCTTCATTCTGTCATTACCAGATCCCTTCGTTCTGTCATTACCAGATCCCTTCGTTCTGTCATTACCAGATCCTTTCATTCTGTCATTACCAGATCCTTTCATTCTGTCATTACCAGATCCTTTCATTCTGTCATTACCAGATCCCTTCATTCTGTCATTACCAGATCCTTTCATTCTGTCATTACCAGATCTCTTCATTCTGTCATTACCAGATCCTTTCATTCTGTCATTACCAGATCCCTTCATTCTGTCATTACCAGATCCCTTCGTTCTGTCATTACCAGATCCTTTCATTCTGTCATTACCAGATCCTTTCATTCTGTCATTACCAGATCCCTTCATTCTGTCATTACCAGATCCTTTCATTCTGTCATTACCAGATCCCTTCATTCTGTCATTACCAGATCCTTTCATTCTGTCATTACCAGATCCTTTCATTCTGTCATTACCAGATCCCTTCATTCTGTCATTACCAGATCCCTTCATTCTGTCATTACCAGATCCCTTCGTTCTGTCATTACCAGATCCTTTCATTCTGTCATTACCAGATCCCTTCATTCTGTCATTACCAGATCCTTTCATTCTGTCATTACCAGATCCCTTCATTCTGTCATTACCAGATCCTTTCATTCTGTCATTACCAGATCTCTTCATTCTGTCATTACCAGATCCCTTCGTTCTGTCATTACCAGATCCCTTCGTTCTGTCATTACCAGATCCTTTCATTCTGTCATTACCAGATCCTTTCATTCTGTCATTACCAGATCCTTCATTCTGTCATTACCAGATCCCTTCGTTCTGTCATTACCAGATCCTTTCATTCTGTCATTACCAGATCCCTTCGTTCTGTCATTACCAGATCCTTTCATTCTGTCATTACCAGATCCCTTCATTCTGTCATTACCAGATCCTTTCATTCTGTCATTACCAGATCTCTTCATTCTGTCATTACCAGATCCCTTCGTTCTGTCATTACCAGATCCCTTCGTTCTGTCATTACCAGATCCTTTCATTCTGTCATTACCAGATCCCTTCATTCTGTCATTACCAGATCCCTTCATTCTGTCATTACCAGATCCCTTCATTCTGTCATTACCAGATCCCTTCGTTCTGTCATTACCAGATCCCTTCATTCTGTCATTACCAGATCCCTTCATTCTGTCATTACCAGATCCCTTCATTCTGTCATTACCAGATCTCTTCATTCTGTCATTACCAGATCCTTTCATTCTGTCATTACCAGATCCCTTCATTCTGTCATTACCAGATCCCTTCATTCTGTCATTACCAGATCCCTTCATTCTGTCATTACCAGATCCCTTCATTCTGTCATTACCAGATCCCTTCATTCTGTCATTACCAGATCCCTTCATTCTGTCATTACCAGATCCCTTCGTTCTGTCATTACCAGATCCTTTCATTCTGTCATTACCAGATCCCTTCATTCTGTCATTACCAGATCCCTTCATTCTGTCATTACCAGATCCCTTCATTCTGTCATTACCAGATCCCTTCATTCTGTCATTACCAGATCCCTTCATTCTGTCATTACCAGATCCCTTCATTCTGTCATTACCAGATCCTTTCATTCTGTCATTACCAGATCCCTTCATTCTGTCATTACCAGATCCCTTCGTTCTGTCATTACCAGATCCTTTCATTCTGTCATTACCAGATCCTTTCATTCTGTCATTACCAGATCCCTTCATTCTGTCATTACCAGATCCCTTCATTCTGTCATTACCAGATCCCTTCATTCTGTCATTACCAGATCCCTTCATTCTGTCATTACCAGATCCCTTCGTTCTGTCATTACCAGATCCCTTCATTCTGTCATTACCAGATCCCTTCATTCTGTCATTAGCAGATCTCTTCATTCTGTCATTACCAGATCCTTTCATTCTGTCATTACCAGATCCCTTCAAGTCTTTTACGAGTCGATGAACAATGCAGATAAGGCCACGCCCTGATTTTATCACTTTAACGGCTGGGATTTTGGTTCAGTTCAAGTCTTGATTTTATCACTTTAACGGCTGGGATTTTGGTTCAGTTCAAGTCTTGATTTTATCACTTTAACGGCTGGGATTCTGGTTCAGTTCAAGTCTTGATTTTATCACTTTAACGGCTGAGATTCGAGTTCAGTTCAACCCCTGATTTCATCGCCTGACCAGATAATGTCTCATTATCTGGTGTGTAATCATAACACAAATCTAATCACTGTCTGGATATAAACCATAAAAAGATGCCATAAGGATTTGAAGGAAATATGGTTGTGAAAAAACATGAAATCCCTTTGGAATTTCAAGCGTACATAGCAAATTACCATTCTGCTGCTGTGTCTACGTCTGGCCATTTGTGTTGATTGGGATCTCCCCCCTGAGGTAATGAGCCCTCTGACAGGATTTGGGGTATTAGCCGTCCGTCAGATGCCTGTTTGTAATTTGTGATTACAGTACAAGCGGAAGGGGTGGCAGAGATTAATTCAATCCAACACGCAAATCTGATTGCCCGCATTTGCATATTAATGAGAAAAATATCTGAGTGTTTTCTGGCAGGTGGCAAGGCAGAAGATGGTTAAAAACTTGGAAAATGTTATATTTACAGCATTTACGTCTGGCGAGTTGAGGTCAGCGTCTATTTGTGCATGGATTTGCATATATTAGCATGCTTAATGTAGATGTGGTGTGAAAGTCTGGTGACCGCTTCCTTTAGTGTAATGTGTTTTTTCAAATAAAACCGTAAGATTGACTGACTAATTACTGGCAGACATTGTTTTACAACAAGCTTTTAGTCACAACATACAAAGTACTCTGGGATGTCATGAAAAGGACCTTTTTAGCTAACAGATTTCATAGATCAGTCAAATCATTATGACCACTCAAAGGTGATGTGAATAATATTGATCATCTCCTAACATGTCAAGGTCTGGCTGGATTAGATGTTAAGCGAACAATCAGTTCTTGTAGTAAACGTGCTGGATGCAGTAGAAATGGGCCGGAGTAAAGACCTGAGTGACATTGACAAATTACTATGGTCTGATAAGCCAACAGGTCTACTGTGGCACAACTGTTAATGATGTTAATGATGGTTACGAGAGAAACACACAGTGCATCAGTGTATCAGGTAATAAATAGGTACCTCCTGCCCTAGTTGAAATCCGCTTTTGATTCGCTGCAGGCAGCTACCGTCTTTACTAAGTTGGACCTTCGGAACAGCTGGGTCATTATACGAAAACGTGCCATTTTGTGTCCCTCAGAAAAAAAAGAGCTATGTAAATCTTAATAAACCACAAAAAAATAAAATATTTTATAATTTAGTTTCCATAATATGTCTCAATATATCAGAATAAATTAATGTCTGTTTCTTTTGTTTTTAAAGGATTTTAATCACATTTTTGTGCAAAGCATCTTGCAGAAATTTTTAAAATGGCCTGTCCCTCTGTATGATTTTTCTACTTCAACTTGCTATCGAGGCCAAAAAAGTCAAACTATCATATAAAAAATATACTTGTATAAAGCCTTAAATGTCAGGTCATTAGTCATGAATAGATTTTATTCTTAACGTGTCAAATTTTTAGAAAAGAAAACACAATTTAGTCGGGTCCCTAGGTTCTCGTCAACCCTGTTACTTTTTTTGAAAACACCTCTTTAAAGATAATGGACTGTTCCAAAAGTTCCATCAGTTCCAGGAAGTGACATCATCTGCCTTTCATGAAGTTGATGGTAGAAGACAAGTAAGTGTTCTCTTCTTTTAATGAATTTTCTTTGAGTTTATCTAATGTCTGAAAGACAGGGACACGCTCATTGTGTCAGTCCTGTTACCAGAAAAGCATACGTTAAAAAGTTATTTGTACATATTTAAAAATGTACATATATAACAACATTTAAGCCTCTCATTAAGGCACATAATGTGGAGTCATTAGCTATACCTCATGGCCACCAATAACATTTTTCATCAACCCTGTTACCGTCAACCCTGTTACCATTCCAGGGTTGACGAAAGTATGCTTTTGTGTGTCTTATCCATGTTGTATACCCAAGAAGGGTTAAATCAAGGGCAACTGGACTTGGTACTTCTATTTTTGAAGATGTTTTGCCTCTCATCCAAGGGGTTTGTTCAGTTCTAAATGACTGATGGGGAGTGCCAGGTATTTAACCTCTGTGGGGTTGTCACCCCTGAGCCAACCCTTCTTGGATAACTATGACCTGGATGACTGAGAATTTTCACAGACGTACTTTTCTGACTAATAGTATTTACATAATATACATGTTTTTACAGTTTTCATCTCTAAAAAGAAGTTATGGTTTTAATTTTGTAAATTTCGATTTAAGGTGTGTGCATGCATGTTCATGTACATGCATCTCCCTATTTATTTATGATAATTTGATTGTCAGTACAAGTATTTCATTAATCAGTGCTTCATTGTGTTGCAGGCAACGTGATCAGGGGCGTTTAAGGTCAAAGAAGGAGAGAAAGAGGCTCCACCATGACCTGGGGAAATTGAGGCAAAGCCTGGAAAAAGAAAAACAAAAGACAAATAAGTACAAAAAAAGATACTTCCGCCTAAAGAATCAAACATCAATTGAGCACCGCAGCTGTGCAGTGGCAAGCTCTAAAACACCTTAAATGTTCATTCTGCACTGTTGAGGGACATAAAAAGCAAATATACAACTTCAAATGATGAACGAGAGAGGCATATTATCTCCAAATTGGTATCCGGGCAGATTGTGAAAAAGTACGACATGCCATCGGTCTTCCAAGAAGAAGGTGGAAGACTTTAGATGGAAATACACTTTCTTTCTCTCGTAAAGAAAAGCTCCGCATTCCAACACATATATAATCAAGTATCAGAGCCTTGTATGACCGGGGAGAAAACACAATAATAATAATAATCTTAAAAATAGTTTTCACCAGTTTACTTCCTCCATGTTACAACACACTCACCAAATGCCTACATAATCATTGTAAGATCTGCATTTAGTTTTTTATACTTTTTTATAGTGCCCTTTAGTAAGTGATCGCTAGTGGTTTTTGCTTATTCTGTTAAGGCCAAACATGTTCAATTGGTCATTTAATTGCAATGTAATGTTAATGTTTTAATAAAACAATTATATCTGTAGAATCATCGTCATTTTTCATAATTTTTATGCTAAAATATCTCAATAGAGCTGTCTCCAAAATATGTTGATTAGTCATGTTGAATTAAAGGTTTATGAATGTCCAACTAAGACTCCATTACACCCATAACTGTAACTCAAACAAGCAGTATAACCAATACGGTAACTGTTGTCAACCCTGTTACTGATGTCTCAACCCTGTTACTTGTATAATATTCTAATATCATTTAAAAAATGAAAATAAAAATGTAATCAACTAATTGTAAATGGTTAGTAAGAGAGGCTAATAATCCACTCTAAGTTGAATTGAGGTGTTTTATTTTTGTTTCCATAAATTCTTCTTAAAACAGCTGATGCTGGGAGAGTGTCATTTGGAAATTAACGTATTCATCCACTAAAAAATAAATAAAACGTTCAATATTCTCAATTCACAAACACTCTTAATGTAACAATTGGGGGGGGGGTATTTTTCACAGTATATCAGTTTTGTTCTATATATGTATTTAAAACCTTTTCAAAAAGTAATTAATATGTCGGTAACAGGGTTGACCAAACACACACATTTACGTTGGTTATATAAAAAAATTAAAATAAATAAGATAGACTGAGATGGCACGGCACATTTTCCTGAGAGGTAAGGATCTACTTCATCCAAAAAGGGGCTTAAAGATTTTCAAAACAGTGCTTTGAAAATCAAACATTTAAAGTCGGAAATGGCACGTTTTCGAAATGCCTGCGCCATTTTGTTTCACCCTCTTTTTTCACCACTTTCCCTTACAAAAAAACAAACATTTATTCAATCCTTTTATTCTAACCAATATCGGAAACCTGATTAGAAATCTTTAGAACAACAGGCCCCTAATGGTTGTATTTGTGGAGTCAGTGTGGAGCTCCTGGTATCCTTGGAGCCCTGTAGTGTATCAATATGCTCGCGGTGGTACTGTAGACCCATATAGCTCCCAGTCTCAGCCACGGTCGGAGGCGTCCGTGCTTTATGGGCCGCGTGCCTAGCCCATTAAACTCCTCGCTCTTTTGTAAAGGTTGTCTGCCTCTTAAACGGTGTCGTCTTTATTGATGTGTTCCTTCCATGTACAGGAATGGCCCTGGTTTAAATTCAATTCCCTAACACCGGCTGTTTATTATGGCGGGCAGGACAGCTGCAGTGGCACGGTGCAAAGATGGGTGGGTGGGGCTGTCCCGGTCCAATATGATACGGCAAATTAATGTATGCCTTACGCGCGCGCACACACACACACACACACACCTCGCTCCACGGGGCCCGTTTAGCCCTGACCATATAGCGACTGTAAATGTGGCTGCAGGCGCGAACAGGTCCACAAATCACCGCGGGGGAGATGAGATGAGGGTGTTTCGTTACCCCCGGCTCTAACGCACCCCGCCCCCGGCCCATACCCTTATCTTCTGGAACATTTTTCAGTTTCACCGTAATGTATTGCAGACTCACTCAACCACACGGCGACTTTCACCGCGGTTTATCAATAACACCGGTCTGGTCACTTCGCCTGAACACGAAACACCTGTGTAACGGGCACTTAAAGCGTCGAGCCTCGTCGCCTTCTCTCTATGGTCCTGGACGCCGACGGTAGATGTTCCCGTGGGTACGGGCGCTCTAAACACCAATTGCACGTCGGGATCCGGGAAGTGTCTTTCCGAGCTGCGGTCCCAATCTAAACGCGCCGCGTACAGATGTGATGGACACACACTGCCCGACTGGCGGTCTTCCGAGACGCCCGTGCTCTTTCCACTACTTTGCATCCGGACGTGTGTCTCTCGTTACGTGACGCAGGCGGTCTCCCTGTCCGTGGTTGCTATGCGGTCTGGCTGGTTACATGTCCTCAGGGATCAGAGGAGTGTGTGTGTGTGTGTGTGTGTGTGTGTGTGTGTGTGTGTGTGTGTGTGTGTGTGTGTGTGTGTGTGTGTGTGTGTGTGTGTGTGTGTGTGTGTGTGTGTGTGTGTGAAGTGTGTGTGTGTGTGTGTGTGTGTGTGTGTGTGTGTGTGTGTGTGTGCGGTGAAGTGTGTGTGTGTGTGTGTGTGAGCCCTGGATGAGCGGAGCCGAGGGACAGAATAAAAAGACGGACCTGATTAGCACCGCGCTCTCACCGTGCTGTCTACAGTGAATCCCTCCCCCGTCTCCCTCCCCCGTCTCCCTCCCCCGTCTCCCCCAGAGCTGCTAATGACTGCTAATTGTGGAACCACAGGGGAGAGATGCTACGAGCTGGATTCAACCTCCAACCACAGCCACTGGCTGCTCAGCTGCTGCCGGGGAGAACGGAGGACCCGACGTCCATCCAATCAATCACGTCGATCGACCGTTAACTCTATTAGCCGACGCGCGTCCTGACTTTCTGTCCTCGCAGGCGTTCCTCTTCATCTACTTTTCGTCTCCGTATCTGGACTGCTGGCCCTGCTGGCCCTGCTGGCCCTGGTCTTTGCGTGTCGGGTACTTGCGGACAGCGCTACGGCGGTATCCCTGGGCGATGCTCCTCGCCATTCAGTCGAAATGAGAAAATGTTTTAGTGCGGAAGGTTGATCTAAACAGCGCGAGGAAGGCCTGATCCAAAGGGAGGCCCGTGTTCTCCAACAGTATTGATCCCAGTTATCTGAGCTCCCAGGGTTGGGCACTTATCCAATTCACACTCATTTATCCTCTGACAGATGAGTCGCCGCCTTTGTAAATCCACTCCTAATCTTTCTCCAGCCCGTCCTCCGTCCCTCTTCAGCCGCCGGTCGACGCTCAGCTTCGACTCTCTATTTCAATTCCTTCATCCGCTTTTCTTCTTCCGCCGTCTCCTCTTCCCGTCAGCCTACTAGGGTGTATCTTCAATTTCCCGCAGCTGCTCATTGTATAGATCCGAGTCGCGAACGGTTAAGCCGCCGAATAAGAAATGCATACGGTTCTTCTCAGTAATAAGTTTCCGTCGCCCCGGCTCTATATTTCATTTGGAATGAGATTTGACAGTGGAGAGGAAGTATTGGTCATCTGAAATGCCCGAGCCGTTTCTTTCTCCTGAGCTGACTAGGCCATATCGCTCCATCTCTCATTTCAGCGGCAACATTTGCCTTCTTGTTTCAAACCCAATTTTCCACCAAACTCCAGACGTCAGCAGGCCGGCTGTGCCTCTCCGCCCAGCCTAACACGCTCTGTGTCCAATTAATCTCTCATATCCATACTGAAATAAACCCACCCTTCATCTCTCCCCTCTGTCACTCTATTTGGCTCTTTCCCTGAATCGTCTTTTTTCTATCTACTTTTCCACTCCTTTCCATATGTGAAGACATCAGTTCAGAAATCTTGTGGAACACAGTCACTCAAGGTCCAATTAAATGTTTAAATATTCATTGGCTTTTTTTATTTCAAACTCTCACACATGTCAGGAAAAGGTCTACATTCTCCAATTTAGTGAGCGAAAAATATATATAGTAAATAACAGATGATACAAGAATAACATAAGCAGTCTAAAATGTATCTATAATCAAACATTACACACAAGTTAATGAGAACAAAGTCACTCTCATTTCAGCGTTTAAACATTTCTCTGTGTCTCTCATGCTGTGGAAGATGGAGGTGGTTAGAGGTCTACAGGTAACAGATAACTTAATAATCTTTAATACAACCTGCCCCTGCCACCACTCACCAACCTGCCCCTGCCACCACTCACCAACCTGCCCCTGCCACCACTCACCAACCTGCCCCTGCCACCACTCACCAACCTGCCCCTGCCACCACTCACCAACCTGCCCCTGCCACCACTCACCAACCTGCCAACACTAACCAACCTGCCCCTGCCACCACTCACCAACCTGCCCCTGCCACCACTCACCAACCTGCCCCTGCCACCACTCACCAACCTGCCCCTGCCACCACTCACCAACCTGCCCCTGCCACCACTCACCAACCTGCCCCTGCCACCACTCACCAACCTGCCCCTGCCACCACTCACCAACCTGCCCCTGCCACCACTCACCAACCTGCCCCTGCCACCACTCACCAACCTGCCCCTGCCACCACTCACCAACCTGCCCCTGCCACCACTCACCAACCTGCCCCTGCCACCTCTCACCAACCTGCCAACACTAACCAACCTGCCCCTGCCATCTCTCACCAACCTGCCCCTGCCACCACTCACCAACCTGCCCCTGCCACCACTCACCAACCTGCCCCTGCCACCACTCACCAACCTGCCCCTGCCACCACTCACCAACCTGCCCCTGCCACCACTCACCAACCTGCCCCTGCCACCACTCACCAACCTGCCCCTGCCACCACTCACCAACCTGCCCCTGCCACCACTCACCAACCTGCCCCTGCCACCACTCACCAACCTGCCCCTGCCACCACTCACCAACCTGCCCCTGCCACCACTCACCAACCTGCCCCTGCCACCACTCACCACCCTGCCCCTGCCACCACTCACCAACCTGCCCCTGCCACCACTCACCAACCTGCCCCTGCCACCACTCACCAACCTGCCCCTGCCACCACTCACCAACCTGCCCCTGCCACCACTCACCAACCTGCCCCTGCCACCACTCACCAACCTGCCCCTGCCACCACTCACCAACCTGCCCCTGCCACCACTCACTAACCTGCCAACACTAACCAACCTGCCCCTGCCACCACTCACCAACCTGCCCCTGCCACCACTCACAAACCTGCCCCTGCCACCACTCACTAACCTGCCCCTGCCACCACTCACCAACCTGCCCCTGTCACCACTCACCAACCTGCCCCTGCCACCACTCACCAACCTGCCCCTGCCACCACTCACTAACCTGCCCCTGCCACCACTCACCAACCTGCCCCTGCCACCACTCACCAACCTGCCCCTGCCACCACTCACCAACCTGCCCCTGCCACCACTCACCAACCTGCCCCTGCCACCACTCACCAACCTGCCCCTGCCACCTCTCACCAACCTGCCAACACTAACCAACCTGCCCCTGCCATCTCTCACCAACCTGCCCTGCCACCACTCACCAACCTGCCCCTGCCACCACTCACCAACCTGCCCCTGCCACCACTCACCAACCTGCCCCTGCCACCTCTCACCAACCTGCCAACACTAACCAACCTGCCCCTGCCATCTCTCACCAACCTGCCCCTGCCACCACTCACCAACCTGCCCCTGCCACCACTCACCAACCTGCCCCTGCCACCACTCACCAACCTGCCCCTGCCACCACTTACCAACCTGCCCCTGCCATCTCTCACCAACCTGCCCCTGCCACCACTCACCAACTTGCCCCTGCCACCACTCACCAACCTGCCCCTGCCATCTCACTCCAACTTACTGACAGCACTTTGCAATCAAGAATCCTAAATACCTGCTGCAGCCGTTGTTTTCATCCCTCCCCTCCACCGGCCACTTCGTTCCATATCCTTCCACTCTTAGTTCCTCCTCAGTCTCCCCTTCCTCAGTTCTACCTCACTCTCCCCTTCATCAGTTCCTCCTCACTCTCCCCTCTCTCAGTTCCTCCTCACTCTCTTCTTCCTCAGTTCCTCCTCAGTCTCCCCTTCCTCAGTTCCTCCTCACTCTCCCCTTCCTCAGTTCCTCCTCAGTCTCCCTTCCTGGTCTTCTGGGTTGCTATCTGGCGGACTGTCTCATCCCCCCAGTGGAGCAGGCCTTCTGGACAGAGCAGATGGTGCTAGCGAACCAGGAGGAGACGTCCTCTAACCTTGGAGTCCGGCCATCCCCGGCCCACGGAGAAAGGCTGATGCCAGTCAAATGGACCTGGACAGAGTGTTTGTCTGGATCTGCGTGTATTTGTGTGTGTGTGTGTGAGTGTGTGTTAGGTTTAAGAAAATTTTTGCTTGTATGAGACTTTGGTTTGTACAGGCTTATAACAACTTCCTGTTTAAGGGTTTGTAGGCAACCTCTGGTCTGATTAACCCAAAAGTTTAAATATGTGCTAAGGGTAAACAAATGTAAACATTAAAAAGTATTTTAAAACATAATTACCAAAATAGGTAAATTATAATATTACACATTTCAATATTATTATTAAGTGCAATAGAACCAAATTCTGAGTATAAAAAATGGAAGAATTAAGAAAGTAATTTCATAAAAAGACAAAACAATTTCTAGTTATGTATTAAGTTTGGGTTTATATAGGAATCTACCTTCAGAAACACAAATCATGAGACCTCTGTTATTTTGATGAAAGCTTATGTTCCATAAACTATCCCATATGTTGTTGAACTTGTGTCAGACTTTGAGGTTATAGTTCACTACACCAGATGTATGTCACATGCGGTTGTTTTTTAGATCATTGGAGATCGATGCTATATCGATGTAGATCGTGAACGAAAGGGACGTAAACTTGTAATAAGGGACGTAGAAGTCATTGCTGTAGTAAAGAACCTGTTGGATTCAGTATCCTCTGGTTAGGATTAGGTCACTAGGTGAATACGAACAAACGGCTGTGTGAGTTATTGTGTAACAACTTGATCTTACACACAAATCGATGTGTCAACTTTGCAAAAATGTAAATGTAAGGAAAAGAAAGAGCACAGAATTATGTATAAAGTGATAAAGTGGTTTCAACAAAATGTTTATATTAATATTTGTTCATAAAATTCATTATGAAATACCAGCAAGTCTCCGGCTATTAGCAAATGCAATTGACATTGAGATGGTTCTCATGTTTCAATGAAGCCTTTTTTTCAGGTAAAAAATATTAAGAGGAAATCCTCTACAAACTGCCTTAGAAGAGACTTAGAGTGGACCAGGCTTTCAGTAAAAATACCGTTGCTCACAGAGACATGAGCTTAAAACCATTCTAAAAAATACACCTTCATCTCAGACTTTCCGGAAGCTGAGGATTAGATAGGTGTGTGTGTGTGTGTGTGTGTGAAAATGTTCAGTAAACTGGGCCAAACTGTACACTGTAGATTTTGAGCAAGCCGCCGTTGTTCAATAGAAGAGCTTTAGTATTTGTCAGTTCATTAATGCGTCTTCTTCATGCACCTTACAGAGGAACTAATAACAGACACGTCTAATTAGATTAGCTTGTGTCTTTGAGAACATGCATTTCTATTTATTTCGTGTTTCTTCCCATGAAGAGCGTCATTCTGCGTGGCTGCAATCAGAGCGACGCTCTCTCTCTCCGCACTCCCGTGCTAAAGTGTATTTATGTCTTTACCCCAAAATTCATTTAAAATGCATTAATACCAGAGGGAGCGACTCAATGAGCTCGGTCTAGTTCCCCTCATTTGCCCAGTGAGTCCAAACGGATTGTCTTTCTCCCCTGACGCGGCTCTTCTCCGATCCTTTCCTGCTATTAAATATTCAAATCTCCGCTGCAATCAGTCTGTTTAGCAAACACTCGGGGGACCCTGCAGCCAGCGCTATTGCTGCACTGATGATTGCAATGCTTTGTTTTTGTTTAGATTCACCCCTTAACAGTCGACTTCGCTAATTGCTAAAAGATGGGAGCCTAATTGTGGATTGCTGAAATCCGTACCGCGCTAGTGGGCTGATCCGTGGTCAACACGGGGAACTATCCAAATGCACGGGCGTTCACACTCTCTCAATCGTACCTTTGATATGTTTGATGATCTGTGTTTTTGTTCATTCTTTCTGTTTTGTGCTTTAATTCCGGTTCCTGGCAGGTTGTCTCACCAGCTCATTTCCCGCTCCTTGCTGTTTTCTAATAAACGCTGTGTAATTGTTTGTTATTAACGCCGGAGCACATGGCACCCTGGGATCCCTGGCTGGGCTGAGTCCCTGCCCCTGCGTCCCCACGTCCCTGTGTCCCTGTGTCCTGTCACCACGTCCCTGTGTCCTGTGTCCTGTCACCACGTCCCTGTCCCTGTGTCCTGTCACCACATTCCTGTCCCTGTGTCCCTGTGTCCTGTCACCACGTCCCTGTCCCTGTGTCCTGTCACCACGTCCCTGTCCCTGTGTCCCTGTGTCCTGTCACCACGTCCCTGTCCCTGTGTCCTGTCACCACGTCCCTGTCCCTGTGTCCTGTCACCACGTCCCTGTCCCTGTGTCCTGTCACCACGTCCCTGTCCCTGTGTCCTGTCACCACGTCCCTGTCCCTGTGTCCTGTCACCACGTCCCTGTCCCTGTGATGTCACCACGGCCCTGAGCGCCTCAAACCAATCACCCTTTAGGGGCGATGCTCACCCAGAAGATAATGCTAATAGGAGATTTTAACCACATTTCTTCCCACTCCCTCCCTCCATCCCTCCCTCCCTCCATCCCTCCATCCATCCCTCCCTCCCTCCCTCCCTGCCTCCATCCCTCCCTCCCTCCCTCCCTGCCTCCATCCCTCCCTCGCTCCCTCCCTCCCTGCCTCCATCCCTCCCTCGCTCCCTCCCGCTGTGGCTGTGGATATGAGCCCAGAGCAGAAACAGGCTTCTCTCATTAAGGGGCTAGTGCTGGTATTACATTTGTGGTTATTAGAGAGACCTTCTTTCATTTCACTGGAACAGCAAACCACACACACACACACATATATACACACACACATATATACACACACACATACACACACACACACACACACAGCCGTAGGAGACCAAGGTTGAAAATGGCATTACATTTGGCTGTGTGATGGGTTGATGGAAAATAGGGCTTCCATTGGTAGTATCCATTTTGGAAATTGTTCTACAGTGAACCAACGGCTCTTGTAATGTGGTGTGATGTGGCTGCAGTCTGGGCAGAGCTTTTATTGATGTGGGGTTCCCCTGCTGTGTGATTGGCTCCGCGTCCTCCGGACAAACAGGAGGTTATTTCTGACATTACGGTTCGCCCCGGCACGAGCGCGCCATCCCGATACATTCCGACGGCGATTATTTGATCCGTTCGTGACACCGCGGCTCCCTCGAGGACATTAAGTCACCTTCATCCGGCTGCGGCTCCAGACTCCGTTGCCCGCCGCGTCGTGCCTCTCTGTCATCGGGGCCCTGGGGGCCGCGACACGCCGAGTGACAGAGAGGAAGTAAAGTGGCTGTGACGGGGGAACCGGCATCACGCTCTGTGACAAACAGCTACCTCGACAACCCCACAATGATATCGGTGTGACGGGTGAATGAGGAGATTACTGAACGGGGAGTCAATGCGTGACAGTGCTATAATGGAATACAGTCCGTCGTGCTGCCGGGCGACAGGCGTCTGTTTCGGTGTCTATCGGAAGACGCTGTGTTCTAGCGTGACCGTTCGTCGGCCCGTTGGATCGGGCGGTTAAGAGACGACACCACCGAACTGACGGTGTGTTTCTGACAAACCGCAGGTGGTCCGGTCGACCTGCGGCGGCAAAACGTTCCCTGAAAACAAACGGAGGGTTACAAAACACAGCGTACAATACTAGCACTTCACAGGACTCCCGTTTCCCCGTTGTGGGTCGGTTTTCGCGATGCACCACCCAGTCAGGCAGTCATTCATCCTGGTCGGGCCCTTCTGTCTGTCTGTGGGAGCTGTAAAGCACGCCGGTGTGTTCAGCTGTGACTGGGACTCATTAAAGAGACAGAGCGCCCGTCATGGAGGCATGGCCGTCTGCGTGACGGCCCAACAGGCCGGCGGGAAACGTACCCCGGGGGTTGGGGGGGGGGGTTGGAGAGGGGGAGGACACGCCGTTTTATCAAGCTCCTCCGGGGGGGGTTACCGCCATCTCAGCACACAGAGGACCTTCACGTAACACCCTTTCACCCCAAACCGGCGCTGTTCCTCCGCCCTGAGGCGGGGTCTCCTGTGATCCAGAGTATGCCTCCCCCTTCAGACATGCATCACACAACATGTCCCCGTTATCCAACCCGGTGCTCCGGCCCTCACAGCAGACAGGCCGTTTTATCAAGCTCCTCCAGGTGGTGGCTTATTGTGAAAGATGCTTCTCAAGGGGGACACCGTTGTTCAGTCGTCACGTGGATCCGTGCCAGGCAGCGCGTCGTGACGTAAATGTACTTCCTGTCTCATGCTGCATATTGATCATTGTTGTGTCTACTGACATGCAAGATAGGTTTAACTGGACCTCTCAATCTCTGCGTCTGTAAATCCACGCTCACTGTTCATCCTTTTCCACAACCGACAGGCACATTTCTATCTATCCATTAATGTGGTCTGAGAAATATCTGCCTGATGTGTTGTTTCCACCCAAAAAGCCATGGCTGTGTTCTTTTCTGTTCAGCCAGTAGCGCACAGCAGAGATGTAAGTCCAGCAGGAAGCCACACGCTGCTGTGCTCTGTCAGTCTTTGTCAGATCTCTGCTGGTGTGTGCGATCGCTCAGAGTCACTGGCTAAATGTCTTGGTCCCGCCTAACTCAGAGACACTGGTTCAATCTCTCCTAACTCAGAGACACTGGTTCAATCTCTTCTAACTCAGAGACACTGGTTCAATCTCTTTTAACTCAGAGACACTGGTTCAATCTCTCCTAACTCAGAGACACTGGTTCAATCTCTTCTAACTCAGAGACACTGGTTCAATCTCTCCTAACTCAGAGACACTGGTTCAATCTCTCCTAACTCAGAGACACTGGTTCAATCTCTCCTAATTCAGAGACACTGGTTCAATCTCTTCTAACTCAGAGACACTGGTTCAATCTCTTCTAACTCAGAGACACTGGTTCAATCTCTCCTAACTCAGAGACACTGGTTCAATCTCTCCTAACTCAGAGACACTGGTTCAATCTCTTCTAACTCAGAGACACTGGTTCAATCTCTCCTAACTCAGAGACACTGGTTCAATCTCTCCTAACTCAGAGACACTGGTTCAATCTTTCCTAACTCAGAGACACTGGTTCAATCTCTCCTAACTCAGAGACACTGGTTCAATCTCTCCTAACTCAGAGACACTGGTTCAATCTCTCCTAACTCAGAGACACTGGTTCAATCTCTTCTAACTCAGAGACACTGGTTCAATCTCTTCTAACTCAGAGACACTGGTTCAATCTCTCCTAACTCAGAGACACTGGTTCAATCTCTCCTAACTCAGAGACACTGGTTCAATCTCTCCTAACTCAGAGACACTGGTTCAATCTCTTCTAACTCAGAGACACTGGTTCAATCTCTCCTAACTCAGAGACACTGGTTCAATCTCTCCTAACTCAGAGACACTGGTTCAATCTCTTCTAACTCAGAGACACTGGTTCAATCTATCCTAACTCAGAGATACTGGTTCAATCTCTCCTAACTCAGAGACACTGGTTCAATCTATCCTAACTCAGAGACACTGGTTCAATCTCTTCTAACTCAGAGACACTGGTTCAATCTCTCCTAACTCAGAGACACTGGTTCAATCTCTCCTAACTCAGAGACACTGGTTCAATCTCTCCTAACTCAGAGACACTGGTTCAATCTCTCCTAACTCAGAGACACTGGTTCAATCTCTCCTAACTCAGAGACACTGGTTCAATCTCTTCTAACTCAGAGACACTGGTTCAATCTATCCTAACTCAGAGATACTGGTTCAATCTCTCCTAACTCAGAGACACTGGTTCAATCTATCCTAACTCAGAGACACTGGTTCAATCTCTTCTAACTCAGAGACACTGGTTCAATCTATCCTAACTCAGAGACACTGGTTCAATCTCTTCTAACTCAGAGACACTGGTTCAATCTCTCCTAACTCAGAGACACTGGTTCAATCTCTCCTAACTCAGAGACACTGGTTCAATCTCTTCTAACTCAGAGACACTGGTTCAATCTCTCCTAACTCAGAGATACTGGTTCAATCTCTCCTAACTCAGAGACACTAGTTAAATCTCTTCCTGCATCTCACTTTCCTTGCACAATGTTCTTTTCCTTTCCTTCTATCTTGCTCTCTCTCTCTTTCTCCCATTTCATCTAAATCTCATCATCTATATCACTTCCCCCCCTCCATCTATTTCTACTCATCTGTCTCCTATGTTGTCCTCCCCCTTTCCCCGTAGAGAGATGGCCTTACACCACGGGCCATTCCAGATATTTCATTTCTAAATCACTGTAACTCAAACTAATTCCAGTATCCCCTCTTCTTCCTGTCTCTCCTCTCTCCTTGTCCCCCTCGTTCTGCTTTCATTGTGGCCGGAGACAAACAGAACAGAGGAAACCAAACACAACAGGGCTGTTGATATATAAGAGGAAGTGGCGTCTGAGGGTTTGGGCTCCCTGTGGTGCTCAAATGAGAAAGGACATCGCTCATTTCCAGCCTCAAATTGCCTTGCTCTCATCTCTGACCTTCTCTAAACAGCCACACTCAAGCATGTATTTCCCCTGACACAAACACATGCACACACATGCACACACATACACACACACACACACACACACACACGTGGATTTTAAACACACAAAGTCCATTCCCTCCTAGATCAATAAATAAAATATATTTCACATAGCCCTTATTACATGAACAGTTTGTGATATAGATACCCAGCGTACGAGGAACGGGGAACACGGAAGCGGTGAGACGTTGAAGCGTAGTGACTCGGGAACCCTCCCCACCCAGGTCCGAATCCAGGGGGAGACCTACAGACGAGTCAGGCTCCAAGGCAAAGCCAGTTCTAGTTAGTCTGTGTCGGGCAGAGATTATAAGAGCGCATTACCTTTCAAAATAGTCAAACAAGTCATGTGACCAGTCGGCCCAAAACGGCTGCTATTAAATCATGTCAGTTTGCGTTTTGGCGAACAAGAAGTTCAAAAATAATCCCAGTGGTTGTATAGTTTGGTAAATGTGTGGTGCGCTTGAGAAAAGTAATAATGGCAACTGACAGCAGTGAACGTCAGGCAGAATGTAGACCGCTAAATGACCGTGCAGACAGTGGTCCCAAACATCACATGCCCGCGGTCCAAAACGTGCATGTCTATACATACTTATTCTGTCCTGTCTTTCACTCAGCAGTTGGCTAGGAATTCATCTCCGCTGTGGTGTCGTCACGGCGACCAGTTAAAACACGTGGTCTGCTAATAGGTATTATGATGTGTTTCCTGTTTGCTCTGTGTGGGCGTGCCGCACGCCACCTGCTGCCACTTACCTGGACAACTGGCGTACCTATCTGTCTGTACTTCAATTGAACTAGCTCGCTTACATTCTCTTCTACAGTTCATTTAAACAAGAACGTCTCCAAGTTAAACCGATTCTACACCAGCACTCTATTTGAACATAATTTAAGTGTGTCTAAAATGTGTAATCAAACTGCCGGTAGCAGGGCTTCCTCCCGTAGAGCTCCACTATACTGGAACGATCTGAATAGGGTTGGAGACACCGGATTTTTGGGCCGGGTTTTAGCTGAACCACCCAAAAGCCTTCCTGGTTGTTTAGCAGGCCAAGTGGCTGCCGATTCCTGACAGCTCCGGCTTTCACGCCGCTTAACCCTCACTGCCCCAGATCCATGCCTGATCTGGACTAAACACATAACACATTTGCATTACATAATTATGAAACTGTTAAAAGTTGACCCGGCACAGCCAGAAGAGGTCAGGCCACCCCTCGGAGACTGGTTCCTCTCTAGGTTTTGTCCTAAATTTGACACATCAGGAAGTTTTTCTAGCCACTGAATAATTACATCATCAGTCAGTTAGTCAGTTAATCAAATGACATTTTGATTAACTTATTTTTACAACGACGAGTTATACAAACACCTGAAAGAACATGTATGAACTTGTTGTAAAAGAACTTTGTGACAATTCGTCACTGTAAAAATATAAATATATAAATATTTTTGCCAATATGTACCAACAGAAACTGCTCCACGTTCATTTGCCAGACCACACCCACATGAATGTTCATTGGTCAATAGTAGATAATTGGTTTGAGCGTTTTTTTCCTTAGACTTTTTCTAAGCATATACGGGTCATTGGTGCTAGAGTAAGTGTTGTTCATCAAATGTGCGGCTTCGGTCGATGCATGGGAAAGGTGCAGGGGTTTGCAAAGCATTCTCAATTGCTTGTTACAGCGCTATCTTAAAGAAAGGTTCTCATTTGCGAGACGGATTATTCACCCACCCGTAGTCAGAAACAAGCCAGCGGTGTCTGGGGAGGCTCTGTTACTACAACATAATTACGTTTTAATATAGACATGATCGCAGCACTTGGTTACCATTGACCGGAGATATATCAACGATTATGAGTGTCACAGCAGAGTACAGTGTTTTAATTGTGGGTTAATGATTGTGTTTATTCCCCCCCGCTGCTCTGTGGCATTGCGTTTTATTAGTGTTTGGGTGTAGCGGCCTGGTGTCTGTGCTGAGATAATAAAGTGCCGCAACTATATTTGCAATTTGATTGGCTCGGAAGAGAGTCTTCGACACTGATTGGTCACAGTGAATATGGATAGAGGATTTCAGATATTACTTCGTTGTATCCACGAATCGGTTCGTGAACTAGAAGTGGCCGGCCACAGAGAGGGAAAGCAAGGCCGCACAAAAGCAATGCCAGTTTCCCATATAGCCCTGTAGTTATGTAGCATTTATGGCATTAGTTGTGAAGGAGACTGAGGCCAATTGCATGGTTCTGTCACAATCTATATACTGAGACTACTTGTTCCATGATGTGGATTTTTTAAATATGTTATTCTTTTTTAATAAGCGTGTAACCAGATTGTGGGCTGCCTGGGAATTATTGCCACTCTGCTTCTAACCTGATGTGTGCATTAATTCCCTGGCAAAGTACTGGAGTGCTTTTGCTTATTTACTGTGTGTCTCCGTTGAGATTGCGTCGCTAAGAACTCCTCGTTCTCTCTTCGAGTTCTTTATCAAGACGAAGCAACGCATTAACCTCTGACGGATTAAGGCGTGTAACGGAGCTGGGGGCAAAGCGACTGGGCTCCCTCGGGCTCGGATAAGGGCTGACCTCTGACCTCTTTGTCAGTCACTGATAGTGAACTGCGCTTTCTCAGCTTCCTTCTTGTGAATCCTCTGTGGACCCGAGGATGCTGTGCGGCTTTTGGGTAAATCCTCGGAGCAGTGTCAGGGTGAGTACTGCTCTTCTGATTGATATCCCACCGCTTTATCCGGCCTCCCAGATCACACTTTGCGCGCCGATCACAGAAGAGCCGCTTCTAATGCCCGACCAAAAATAGACGAAAAATCCCATTATCAGAGATGAAATAAAAAACGGGTTCCGTTAAGGCCACAGTTCTTTTGGAGCGGAAAGAAACGCTGCCTATTTCTGTGGAATGACGTAAATGTCACATCGTACATTTTGCCAATAACTGTAAGATTGTGTTTACATAGGGGTTAAAGGGATTGACTGCTGATATTTCTGTAATGATTTATTATGAGCGCAAAAGAAAGATATTAAAAAAGAAAGGGCAAAAGAGCCAAACAGGCAAATGAGAGGAAGAAAGAAAGAGCGTAAGAAAAAGCAAAAGTTAGATGCAGATTTAAGAAAGTAGGGAGCCTGTTCTTGTTCTATGACCGTGCTCTACTTGTGATTGCCTTGTGCGTATGTTGGCGATGAAGGCAGGAATTAGCCCGGAAAGAAGAGGTGATACGTGAATGTCCTGCAATGGCAGCCTGGGGAGAGATACATTGGTTCTGTATGATCGTTTAAACAGACGCATGCGCAATGAGAAAGAGGGGAATGGAGAGATATGGTGGATGATAGAGTGGAATGGAGAGATATGGTGGATGATAGAGGGGAATGGAGAGATATGGTGGATGATAGAGTGGAATGGAGAGATATGGTGGATGATAGAGGGGAATGGAGAGATATGGTGGATGATAGAGGGGAATGGAGAGATATGGTGGATGATAGAGGGGAATGGAGAGATATGGTGGATGATAGAGGGGAATGGAGAGATATGGTGGATGATAGAGTGGAATGGAGAGATATGGTGGATGATAGAGGGGAATGGAGAGATATGGTGGATGATAGAGTGGAATGGAGAGATATGGTGGATGATAGAGGGGAATGGAGAGATATGGTGGATGATAGAGTGGAATGGAGAGATATGGTGGATGATAGAGGGAATGGAGAGATATGGTGGATGATAATGGAATGGAGAGATATGGTGGATGATAGAGGGAATGGAGAGATATGGTGGATGATAGAGGGGAATGGAGAGATATGGTGGATGATAGAGGGAATGAGAGATATGGTGGATGATAGAGGGGAATGGATATGGATGATAGAGGGAATGGAGAGATATGGTGGAATGATATGGTGGATGAGAGGGAATGGAGAGATATGGTGGATGATAGAGGGAATGGAGAGATATGGTGGATGATAGAGTGGAATGGAGAGATATGGTGGATGATAGAGGGGGAATGGAGAGATATGGTGGATGATAGAGTGGAATGATATGGTGGATGATAGAGGGAATGGAGAGATATGGTGGTGATAGATGGAATGGAGAGATATGGTGGAATGAGATATGGTGGATGATAGAGGGAATGGAGAGATATGGATAGAGGGAATATGGTGGATGATAGAGGGGGGAATGGAGAGATATGGTGGATGATAGAGGGAATGGGAGATATGGTGGATGATAGAGGGAATGGAGAGATATGGTGGATGATAGATGGGGAATGGAAGAGATATGGTGATGATAGAGGAATGGAGAGATATGGTGGATGATAGAGGGGAATGGAGAGATATGGTGATGATAGAGGGGAATATGATGTGGATGATAGATGATAGAGGGAATGGAGAGATATGGTGGATGATAGAGTGGAATGGAGAGATATGGTGGATGATAGAGGGGAATGGAGAGATATGGTGGATGATAGAGGGGAATGGAGAGATATGGTGGATGATAGAGGGGAATGGAGAGAAAGAAGGTGGATGAGAGAGAGAAGCCAATTAGTGCCAGGCTGTGCCACATGGTCGGTGTTCAGGCCCTGTGTGTGTGTGTGTGTGTGTGTGTGTGTGTGTTTGCTTTCATGTGAGAGTTCTGTAACTGAACCAGCAGAATCCATGATACAGCATGATCCTCATTTATGCAGAATAAGTCTGATTAGTAAAATAATGACACGTCTAGAACTCTTAAATCCCATGTCTCGTTTAATCTGGGACGACGAGCGTGAAAACTACTGGAACATTGCAAAAGCCTAATTGGAGAATAAGTTTCCTGGTTTTTAACTTAATTTCCGTAAACAATAAAAGAAGTGAAAAAGTAATGTGGAGTTTCATCACGGTGAAATTTGTGTCGTCTTTATCGCAATTTTCAATCAAATTGCCAGTCGTTATGATAACAGATGTGGGCAAGGAAGCAGTCAAATGTTTCCACTGTACAATGTCAACACTGTATGAACACATGTCAGCAGGCACCTACATGTCAGCACCTACATGTCACCTACATGTCAGCACCTACATGTTAGCAGGCACCTACATGTCACCTACATGTCAGCAGGCACCTACATGTCACCTACATGTCACCTACATGTCAGCACCTACATGTCACCTGCATGTCAGCAGGCACCTACATGTCACCTACATGTCACCTACATGTCAGCACCTACAATTCACTTACATGTCAGCAGGCACCTACATGTCACCTGTACTTTAGCTCTGGGGACCCGGAGGCCTTGAGGAGATCCAGATACGACCTACGGAGGGCCATCAGAGATGGTAAAAGGGATTACAGGGATAAGTTGGAGTCCAACTACACAGCTCTGACCCCAGACGCATGTGGTGTGGCTTGCGACAGATCACTGACTACAAAGGGAGTAGTAGTAGTGATGCTTGTCCCGCCGCCTCTCTCCCTGACGAGCTCAACACCTTCTATGCACGTTTTGAGATGGCTAATACAACTCCTGCGACTAGGCTTACTGAGGACCAGGACGTCTGCACTCTGTCTCTGGACACGGCTGATGTGAGGAGAGTCTTTAAAAAAGTCAACCCTCGGAAGTCACCAGGGCCAGATGGCATTCCAGGCCGTGTTCTCAGGGGGTGCGCTGACCAACTGGCAGAGGTTTTCACCTCAATATTCAACATCTCCCTGACTCACTCAATTGTCCCCTCCTGCTTCAAGCAGACCTCCATTGTCTCTGTGCCAAAGAAACCTACCATCACCTGCCTGAATGACTACCGTCCTGTAGCAATGACCTCTATCATCATGAAGTGCTTCGAGCGGCTGGTCAGAACTCACATCTGCTCCTACCTCTCTGACACCTTAGACCCCCTTCAATTTGCATACCGCCCCAACAGATCTACAGACGATGCCATCGCCCTGACCACACACACAGCCCTCTCCCATCTGGAAAAAGCCAACACTTACGTGAGTAACACCATTGTGCCCGCCAAGCTCATTCCCAAGCTCAGGACCCTGGGTCTCAACACCTCCCAGTGCAACTGGATCCTGGACATTCTGACGGGCAGACCTCAGGTGGTGAGAATGGGCAATCTTTCATCCTTCGCCCTGACGCTGAGCATCGGAGCCCCGCAAGGTTGCGTACTCAGTCCCCTGCTGTACTCCCTGTTTACGTATGACTGCGTGGCCACACACAGCCCCAACGTCATCTTCAAGTTTGCTGACGACACCACCATCCTTGGTCTCATCTCCAACAACGATGAGTCAAATTACAGAGAAGAGGTTAAAAACCTGGCTACTTGGTGCCAGGACAACAAGCTCTCTCTTAACGTCGGGAAAACTAAGGAGATGATCATCGACTTCAGGAAGCGGCAGGGGGGGGGAACACGCCCCCATACACATTGATGGAGCTGAAGTGGAGAGAGTACCTGTCTTCAAGTTCCTTGGTGTGTTCATCAGTGATGACCTCACATGGTCCAGGCAAGCCGACTCGGCAGTGAAAACTGCCCAAAAACGCCTATACTTCCTGAGGAGACTCAAGAAGTTCGGTATGGCTAAAAAGACACTGACCAACTTCTATGAGTGCACCATTGAGAGTATCCTGTCAGGCTGCATCACTGCTTGTTACGGGAGCTGCACTGCTGCTGACCGCAAGGCCCTCCAGAGGGTGGTAAAGACTGCAGAACGCATCATTGGCTGTCACCTCCCCTCTGTTAATAGCATCTACCAATCAGAGGGTGGTAAAGACTGCAGAACGCATCATTGGCTGTCACCTCCCCTCTGTTCATAGCATCTACCATGCACGATGCCTCAGGAAAGCCAGGAACATCATCAAAGACATTAACCACCCAGGCCATCACTTGTTCACCCTACTCCCATCTGGTCGATGTTACCGTAGCATCGGTACACGCACTTCCAGACTAAAGGACAGTTTCTACCCACAGACTATTAGGCTCCTCAACCAATAACACTGTTTTACCTATTCATGTTTCCACCTCCGGCACCAGATCACTTCTATTGCAGTGTTTAAGTATTTAAGGTCTGCATACCGGCCATATACACACTCCATTATGTATATAGTGTAACTAGCATATACTGAACATACATTACTACTGGCACTCGATCACTTTCATCACAGTATTTAAGTATTTATGGTCTGCACACTGTACACATTCTGACTCATTATGCACATTTTATAGTTATGTATAGTCTGTATATTGTTGTAAATAGTTTTTTTATCCTTATTTTTATTATTCTTCTAAATACGTAGTTGTTGCTTGCCATGTCTTAAGAATTTCATTGTACAGTCTGTATGTATGACAATAAAACTTTGAATCTTTGAATCTGAATCTTTGAATCATGTCACCTACATGTCAGCACCTACATGTCACCTACATGTCAGCACCTACATGTCAGCACCTACATGTCACCTACATGTCACCTACATTTCAGCACCTACATGTCACCTACATGTCAGCACCTACATGTCAGCACCTACATGTCACCTACATGTCACCTACATGTCAGCACCTACATGTCACCTACATGTCACCTACATGTCAGCACCTACATGTCAGCACCTACATGTCACCTACATGTCACCTACATGTCAGCACCTACATGTCACCTACATGTCACCTACATGTCAGCACCTACATGTCAGCACCTACATGTCACCTACATGTCAGCACCTACATGTCACCTACATGTCACCTACATGTCAGCACCTACATGTCACCTACATGTCAGCACCTACATGTCAGTAGGAACCTACATGATTATCTGCTCACTGCACTTGCTCACCATCCAGCTAGTATCCAAGTAGCCCAGAGGCGACCACTAACAGGTCGTAAAGCAGTCACCCCTCAATAACGATTGGATTGTTCTCCATTGTGTCTCCTGGAGCCCTGTGGGTGATGGAACTGAGGGTGATGGAACTGAGGGTGATGGAACTGAGGGTGATGGAACTGAGGTTGATGGAACTGAGGGCGGTGGAACTGAGGGCGTCGGAACTGAGGGCGTCGGAACTGAGGGCGGCGGAACTGAGGGCGATGGAACTGAGGGCGGTGGAAATGAGGGCGGCGGAACTGAGGGCGATGGAACTGAGGGCGGTGGAACTGAGGGCGGTGGAACTGAGGGCGGTGGAACTGAGGGCGGTGGAACTGAGGGCGGTGGAACTGAGGGCGGTGGAACTGAGGGCGGTGGAACTGAGGGTGGTGGAACTGAGGGCGGTGGAACTGAGGGCGATAATGGCGCTTCTCAAATGTCAAGCTAAATGAGCAACGCAGCATGTTCTAATTCTACCCGCAGTTCGTTACCGTAACTTTATGACGACCCACCCCCCCTCCCCCTCTCCCGCCAGGCCGGTGCCCCCTACGGTGCTCTCGGAGAACTAGGGGTCATTGGGTCGTTTTATAGGTTTAATTAAAGCTGTGTTAATTATTTAGCCACCTCCAGGGGTGAGGCCATCTCTGGCCCTTCAGTTTGATCTGTATCTGACTGCTTGTGCAGGAGGAAGCGCTCAGAGACACACATATCTCTTTCTGGTCAGTGAAAAAAACACATTCAAAGGGGATTTAATGACATGGAACACAGTTTATTATATTTCTAAATCATTTGGAAAATACTAAAAATAAAATGTTCATAATAAAGAGGAATTTAAAAGGAACAGAGTACTACACACACAACTTTTCAAAAGGATGAAGAAATGTCTTTAGTGTCTATGAACGCAAAAATTATATAAATGTGCATTTGATGCAGCTCAGTTTCCACTGTATTTTGTCGGCAGTGTGAATATAGTCTGTCTATGGTGTCAACTCTCAATAGCCAGGCCACGCTCATTGAATCTGCGTACAGTCTGTACAAGGTTTTCTAAATATTTATTCAGTTTCAGCAGTCAGGTATTTCCTTTATTCTTATTAGTGTGTCAAATATCTCTCTGTTCGGTTTCTCATCGTTTGGCCAGGTCAAATTGTGTCGCTGTCCTTCCTTGACCTGTGTGCCGTCTGTTTGCGGATCCTAAGAGCTCGCATTATTGAAGGACAACAGGTTACATGTGCGTTGCTGGTTGGAGTATTTTAAGCCAGAACCTGATTAGCCATTGGCTAAAATGCAATCACAAGTGCTGCATTTCAAATGTGTTTTCCTACTTGTCATAGACTTGGCGGTTATATAATGTCAGTGTTTTTGACGTTTTTGCGAAGTTGCCTGGGCTAATCAGGGAGTGGCCATAACTCTTTATTTTAGCTCATTGGCACAGAGAGTAAGAGGCAACACTGCTCTTTATCTGGGTTAACAATGCTGGCTAATTGGCAAACACAGCCGATGTGTGAGGAGATCGCAGGAGGAGACAGATCTCACATTATGGTGCTATTATACATTTGCGATGTATTTTTGACACCGTCAGCATCTGTGTCAGTAAAAGGAACAATATTCTTTAAATCTGTCTGGTTTCATACGTCATATGGTAATGGCACCATCAGTATATCTCCACGAGAGATATCGTTTGGTAATGGCACCATCAGTATATCTCCACGAGAGATATCGTTTGGTAATGGCACCATCAGTATATCTCCACGAGAGATATCGTTTGGTAATGGCACTATCAGTATATCTCCACAAGAGATATCATTTGGTAATGGCGATATCAGTATATCTCCACAAGAGATATAATTTGGTAATGGCACCATCAGTATATCTCCACGAGAGATATCATTTGGTAATGGCACTATCAGTATATCTCCACAAGAGATATAATTTGGTAATGGCACCATCAGAATATCTCCACGAGAGATATCATTTGGTAATGGCACTATCAGTATATCTCCACAAGAGATATCATTTGGTAATGGCACCATCAGTATATTTCCACAAGAGAGGTACCAGCCTCTCACACTGTCCCTTTAAAGATATAATGGATCAGTACTGTAACATTGACAAATGGTCATATTTACAGGTACACAGTTACTCAGTGGGGAAGGGTCGCGGGACAACAATATAATTCAATATCTATTCGACCGTGCACATTACCGTGACCTATGTGTACAGGAGAAAACAGTGACAAGTCAGCAAGAAACCACACCATTTATATGAGTACTGTAATTGAAAACAAATGATGTTCAAAACAGTCTGTTTACGGTGTGACCCAATGTGTCTTTTAGTTGCAAAATCAGCAGCGTTTCCTCCCAGGTTAGAAGCGTTCACACCCGAGGTGTTGAGCTAGTAATACCTGAGATACGTATACATTTGCTAATTGCTCAGTAAAGATGCCTTCAAGTGTTGTCAAGCGCAACTCTCCTGCAGCTACATCTAATACTCCAAAACAGACAGATTGACAAAGGTAGAGAGTTAGAGACACACAAACACACACACACACATACACATCTCTAAACCAGCGTAAATTCAGCTATCTCACTTCATGATGTCTGTATGCAATTTGTCTGGTACGGCGCAATCTCTTTTCTGAGGCACATAAGAGGATAACAGGGGTCTTGGGGTGGTGCCACAATCTAACGCTCTCTTTCTTAGCTTCAAACTGACTACCACAATCTGGGTTCCAGCCCTGACATGCACTGACCAAATTGACTTTCTGTTTGGAAAAGCAGTGTGGTAAAACGTAATGGTCCGCGCCAGACGCTTGTGAGGAAAGCTTCATGAAGGAAAGAGTGTGAAGAGAGAAAAAGGATAACCGTGATGCGTGAGTAGGAGCTAGCAAGCGTAATGTAGCGCTCTGCATCACCACAGCCCTGGCCTCGCCTGCTAACCCCCTGACTCTCTGCTCACCCCTGAGGGGGAATGACACTAATACCTATAAAAGGCTTACCGGCGTATTACCGTCTGGAAAGTCCGCGGCCGGTTAAATCAATTACAGGCCTATCAATTAGACCGGTGATTTGTGTTGAACAGAAAACACTCTGGTAGCGCCACTTGAAGAGCCCCTCTTTATATCCCACAATCCCCGGGGACCATTGATTGGTTGAGCCGACCGCCACTCAGACTGATCGATAACCGCCAGTTTTTTTGTTTTTTTTTGCAGCGGCAGCATTGAAAGGGGTGAGTGAGTAATGGTGGGGCGGAAGGAGGAGGCCAGGGAGGGAGGAGCATAAGGAGACTGATTAACCAGCCTAGTTCCCATGGGAACTACTGTGTGAACATGTGGGTGCCTGATAACCAGACTCTTCCATAGGGGAAGATGCTACACACTGTACCCCCCTAACTGCGCTGGTTTGACCTGTTAGCACTTAAGTTCGGAACTTCCCACTCCACGTCTTCAGGAAAGACAAGGCAAGAAATACTCCTGGGAATTGTCATAATTGGCCAAAAAAAACACATTGTTTAGCGCCTTCATAGTCGCCTGGCTTCAGTTTTATTTTTTTTGGGGGGGGGGGGGTTGTGAGAGAACTCCTAAATGGAAGTTGCACCAATGTAATGAATTTCTCTTGATTGAAAAATTCTTTCGGCGAGAGCGTGCTAAAAGCCTATTGATTTCCATTAAAAGTGTAATCAAACTTTTCATGATGTTTGCGACTGGGTATTTCTTCATTGCGGGCGAAAAAACTTCTTGATTTGTGTACACAAACATCTAGTCCGGTTTTCTTTGGACCCAAAGTGTTCCAGCGCTCGCCTTGCGCTATAAAAGCTCAGAGTCCCGCGATTCATAAATCCCCCTCCAATATCGGCCGCTAATGGTCCGAGCCATGAATTGCTCAAATAGAAACCATGAAAATGAGCCAAGCTGCAACCCTGTGTGGTGTGAATTATCAATCTCTATACCAATAGCCCTGACTTGTCTGCACAATGAATCTCCCTTCAATATCAGCCCTGAACAATTTGAACCATGAATCTCCTCTATTAGAGCTGTACTGTCTGTCTACCTCACGGCCAACTCACCTTCCAGGAGTTATAGGCTGCGGGGAGAGAGGGAGGAGGAGGTGGAGGAGGAGGTGGAGGAGGAGGAGGAGGAGGAGGAGGAGGAGGAGGAGGTGGATGTGGGGGTGGGGGAGGCCCGGTGCGACACAGACGTACTTTATATGTGCTACATTTTGTACCGGATTCGACTTGTCTGGGAGTCCCAGCACTCACGTCCCGGCCCGGTGGACCGGCCCGGTCTCGCTGTGTGCTGGCGGAGCAGAAGCCATAAAGTGTGTGGCGCACACCCTGTTCAGCCCATAAAACTGAATTAAAATATTAAATCTGTCAGGCCATGTCCTCGTAAATAATGTCATATATTACTCCTCCATCTTTGAAAGCGAAAAAAGGTCCCGGCGTTTTATGAGGGGGTGAGGAGTGGGCCTATTTCAGATCTGATTGCCTAATCCCCCCACACACACACACACACAGACACACAACCTTTTTCATCGCCCCACCCCTGTAGACAGAGCTAATTATTTGGAGCAGAGGAGAGGAGAAGAGCAGGAGAGAAGGAGAAAGTGAAAGAGCAAAGATGAAAATGCACAGTCGGACAATAGTGGTGTGGGTGTGTAAAATCCCTGGGGAAGCTAAATTATTGGGAAGAAATCTATATCACAACCTACAAGCCATTATTCATAGCGTATACACGGCCGAGAGTAGAAAACAACGATGTTACACACACACACACAGTGGTCACATATACATTCCTACATACGCTCGGTCATCAAAAATACAAATCTAACAAAAACCTGCTCACACAATTCCCGCACCCTTTAATACAAATCCTCCTTATAAACAGTGACAACTTAGAATAGCAATAAAAAAAGAAATACCAGTTAATACGTAACACTATCAAAGGGATTGTTTGACATGAAATTATATTTCAGTGAAATTAACTGGCATTAAGCCATTTACAATAAGCCAGTCTTAACTTGTTCGCCCAGCCTGGAGTTAGCATAATTAGCTTTGTTCAGATTCATAAATGGAGACCACCAAACTAGATTAGAAAAAGCCCCATTGAATGTGGAAATGAACTATTCTAATATACTAACAATAATTAGTATATTAATGAATTTCTAGACTACTTTTTTTGGCTTTATATTGGCAATGTGCACTTCTATTTTACTGGGTCTAGTTCTAAAGACCAGCCAGCAGACCCAGTTATTGCTAGAATATGTGAATATAACACAAATGCAAAGCCTAGCGCTTTAAATAATGCTAATATGTTTGAATCCTGCTTATTGAAAACCTTGTGCATGGTTAACTATAGAGAAATGTTACCAGGAATATACTGTAAAATGCAAAGCTACTCATTTCAAACATGACTATGGCAACAAATTATATCATCCTTCATAGAATTGTTTAAATTGGAGGAACGTTTAAACAGCACAAACTATTATTTCTACTACTTTGTAAAAATGTATTGTTTTGTTTTAGTTAGCATTTTTGCCAGATACCGGCAAAGGTTTAGAAACATTCATTTCTACTGGTAAATGTGTGTTAATGGAACTGTTTCTTGTATGTTGTATTAGCAAGATACAAATAAACGTGGTGTCTAACATGGTTGATCTGATATAGATACTTATGCATTACTGCTAGTGACACCAAGCAAACAGAACAGAGAATAGCATGTTTCTGCGTTGGTTCATTGTAATTACAAACAGGCCACACCCCATGGTGTTTCGAGGTGTATTTTTTTATCTTCGAAAACATATTTACCATTTTGTTTGTTATCTACATTCACTATATATTCTGGACAGACCCATACAGAGGAAGTAGATTGTATAGCAACATATCAATGTGGTCCTTCAAGATTGTGTTGAGGAGATCTTGTGGTTTTAAGAAACAAATATAGCCTTCCTTTACATTAGTAATAACATTATGTAGTTGTATGGTGAAATGCCCCTTTAATGCTAATTGGCTAATAGCTGTGATATATGAGACCCTATAGCCGCGGTAACATTACATCACTTTTACTGCTCTGATTGATCTGAAAACCGGTTCATAAAAGCAGAAAGGCGTCTCAGGGGTTTGTGGTATATTGCCAAAACACAGCACAGTAGCCTACGTTATATTGGTCATATAGCACACACCCTTGGGCCTTAATATTATATAACACCGGAAGTCCAAGGCCATCCAAGGTAAGCACCAATCAGGTAGCTAGCCAGCCAAAAGAGCACTGCACGATTGAGTTGTATAATATGTTCTATTAATGACAAGGACTTAATGTAATGTAATGGACTTAATGTGATTTGATTGGTGTGAAGCCATGTCCAAACATGGCAGCAATCGATCAGGTGGAATCATACAGTGAACTGATTGGGGATTACAGGAAGGCAAACAGCTGTATACATGCCCCAGTTCTCATTGATAAGACCACGGTGGAACATGTGGCCAGCTACAAATTCCTGGGTGTCCACATCTCCAACGACCTATCCTGGTCCCGCAACACCACAACCCTGGTCAAAAAGGAATAACAGCGCCTGTGCTTTTTAAGAAAGCTCAAGAAAGCCCACCTATCTATTCACATCCTGCTAAACTCTCACCGCTGCACGGTCGAGAGCATTCTAACCAGCTGTGCCACAGTCTGGTATAACGGTTCCTCTGCAGCAGACCGGAAGTCCCTGCATTGGGTGGTGAAAAAAGCCCAGCGCATCATTGGTGCCCAGCTCACTGCCATCAAAGACATCCAGCACAAGGGCTGTTTGCAGAGAGTGTGTGGCATTATCTGGGACACCTCACACCCAATTAAACACCCAAATAAAATGTATGCCCCCTGCCATCAGGCAAGCGTTACAGATATCTACTCGCCCGCACCAGCAGGCTCAGGAACAGCTTCTTCATTAACTGCTGTTAACATACTGATCTATGAAAAGCTTCGGTAACATTGGACCCACACAGCTACTTGTTTTTTTTGTCTTTTTGTTATCTTTAATGCCTTATGCTTCCAGCCTTGCGCCCACCACCCACTCAGCCAGCCGCCCAGTCACCCAGCCAGTCACCCAGCCAGTCACCCAGCCAGCCACCCACCCAGCCAGTCACCCAGCCAGCCACCCAGCCAGTAACCCAGCCAGCCAGCCATCCAGCCCTCCTCCCAGCCACCCAGCCAGTCACCCATACAGCCAGCCAGCCATCCAGCCCTCCTCCCAGCCACCCAGCCAGTCACCCATACAGCCAGCCAGCCATCCAGCCCTCCTCCCAGCCACCCAGCCAGTCACCCATACAGCCAGCCAGCCATCCAGCCCTCCACCCAGCTACCAAGCCAGTCACCCACCCTGCCAGCCAGCCATCCAGCCCTCCTCCCAGCCCTCCACCCAGCCACCCAGCCCAGTGTCCCAGTAGTGAGCACTGTGATTAGCATTAGCAGGCGATGGTATGTTGGGCCTGGTCGTCCACCTGTTCCTGTCCTGGGCAGCTGCTTCCACTGCCCACACTGCTAATTGGCTGGCAGGTGGCCGAGGCAGTTCTAATGTGTGAGAGAGAGAGAGAGAGAGAGAGAGAGAGAGAGAGAGGCAGGCAGAGAGAGAGAGAGAGAGAGAGAGAGAGAGAGAGAGTCTCTGAACACGAGATGAAAGGATGGCTTAAGAACGCCGGCACGACTGCACATGCAGAAGCAAACACACACGCGCATGCACGCACACATACACAAGTGAAGAAAGTTCCAGCCTGCCTGCCAGTATGGTGGGTCGAATAACCTTGGTGCCAGCATGGTGCCTGGCTCGTCAGTCTAACAGATAGATAGGCCTGTGAAGAGAGTGCTACAACTATTCATTATGTTCCCATTCTCTATATCTGTCTGTGTGTTTGTATTGTCTGTGTAAACTCTATGTCTGTGTAAACTCTATGTCTGTGTGTTTGTATTGTCTGTTTATACTCTATGTCTGTGTAAACTCTATGTCTGTGTGTTTGTATTGTCTGTGTAAACTCTATGTCTGTGTAAACTCTATGTCTGTGTGTTTGTATTGTCTGTGTATACTCTATATCTGTGTATACTTTATGTCTGTGTATACTTTATGTCTGTGTGTTTATATTGTCTGTGTAAACTCTATTTCTGTGTAAACTCTATGTCTGTGTAAACTCTATGTCTGTGTAAACTATGTCTGTGTAAACTGTATGTCTGTGTATACTCTATGTCCGTGTAAACTCTATGTCTGTGTGTTTGTATTGTCTGTGTATACTCTATGTCTGTGTAAACTCTATGTCTGTCACGAACAGAGCGGCGTAGTGTGGTTGAAGCCATTTGCAGAGCCAGTAATCCGTTTGATACAGGTTTATTTACACAGCAACATAAAACAAACCGTAAACGGTGGAAAAGGCTAAACTGTTGAAAATGAAACAAACTATGCGCATGTAGCGTCTTATAATACAATACACGAACAACAGCAGTAGACAACGACTAACACTCACCTCTAACTAAACTGTGTGACATGAAACAACAAACAATGCTAAGCAACGAGTGACTTGCTAGCGACCCCTTTATATCCCTACATAAAGTGACAGATTACTAACAGCTGTGACCACGTGAAAGAGGAAGTAATCACAGCTAGTGAGAACAAAAACACGGAAGTGGATCACCGAAATGGAAGTGTAGCAACGCCACCACACCAATCGTGACAATGTCTGTGTAAACTATATGTCTGTGTAAACTCTATGTCTGTGTAAACTCTATGTCTGTGTAAACTATATGTCTGTGTAAACTCTATGTCTGTGTAAACTCTATGTCTGTGTAAACTGTATGTCTGTGTATACTCTATGTCTGTGTAAACTCTATGTCTGTGTGTTTATATTGTCTGTGTAAACTCTATGTCTGTGTAAACTCTATGTCTGTGTAAACTATATGTCTGTGTAAACTGTATGTCTGTGTAAACTGTATGTCTGTGTATATTCTATGTCTGTGTATACTCTATGTCTGTGTAAACTCTATGTCTGTGTGTTTATATTGTCTGTGTAAACTCTATGTCTGTGTAAACTCTATGTCTGTGTAAACTATGTCTGTGTAAACTGTATGTCTGTGTATACTCTATGTCTGTGTAAACTCTATGTCTGTGTGTTTATATTGTCTGTGTAAACTCTATGTCTGTGTAAACTTTATGTCTGTGTAAACTATATGTCTGTGTAAACTATATGTCTGTGTAAACTGTATGTCTGTGTAAACTGTATGTCTGTGTAAACTCTATGTCTGTGTAAACTCTATGTCTGTGTAAACTATATGTCTGTGTAAACTGTATGTCTGTGTAAACTCTATGTCTGTGTATATTCTATGTCTGTGTATATTCTATGTCTGTGTAAACTCTATGTCTGTGTAAACTATATGTCTGTGTAAACTGTATGTCTGTGTAAACTCTATGTCTGTGTATATTCTATGCCTGTGTATATTCTATGTCTGTGTAAATTTGATTGCTGTGTAAACTCTATGTCTGTGTAATATATTTGCCTGTGTAATCTCTATGTCTGTGTAAACTTTATGTCTGTGTAATATATATGCCTGTGTAATCTATATGTCTGTGTAAACTCTATTTCTGTGTTTTTGTATTATCTGTGTATATTCTATGTCTGTGTAAACTCTATTTCTGTGTTTTTGTATTATCTGTGTATATTCTATGTCTGTGTAAACTCTATGTCTGTGTTTTTGTATTGTCTGTGTATAATCTATGTCTGTGTTTTTGTATTGTCTGTGTATAATCTATGTCTGTGTTTTTGTATTGTCTGTGTATAATCTATGTCTGTGTTATTCAAATTAATCCATGCTTTTGTTACCTCAAAATTAGATTACTGCAATGTTCTATTCTCTGGTTATCCAGATAAATCAATAAACAAACTTCAATTGGTACTTAATACGTCTGCTACAATCTTAACTAGAACAAAAACATTTGACCACATCACCACCACATTATCAGCCTCCTTACATTGGCTGGTAGAGGTAGAGCTTTCTCCTAAAGAGCTCCTCTATTATGGAATGAGCTGCCAATCCGGGTGAGAAATGCAGAATTGGAGTGCAAACTTTTAAATCACTATTAAAAACCTATCTCCTCAGCAAGGTCTATGGTTAAGTGTAGTATGGCTCAGGGTACGAAAGAAAACGGATACTCAGATTTCATTCCGCCCTGCTGTCTTCGCCGTGAGTGTTTTCTGTTTTTGTATTCTACTATATGCATCTGTGTATTCTATGGATGTATTCTTCATGTCTGTATATTTTATGCATGTATTCTTGATGTCTGCGTAATCCGTGTATTATGTGCGCACTCTCCGTGTCTATGTATTTCACTGTGTTTGTCGGTGTGTTCTCGTCTTGGTCATCTCCTTGTCTCTGTTTCGTTGTCCTTTGCGTCATTCGTTTCTCACATGGCGCTACTCTCCTCCTCTCCAGTGTTAATGAGGGTGTGGGTGAGTCGGTTGTTGGTTGAGTAAGCTCAGTATTAGATGATTAATTGCTGGAGGGGACCATGGCAGCCCAGGGACAGTCTGGCGGGGGTAACACAAGGTTAAAACACACTATCCCCCCCCATCCCTTTCTTTCTATCTCTCTCTGTATTCTTTCTGTCTCTTTTTCTCTCTCACTTGTTTTCATCTCTTCCTCTCGCTTATTGTTTCTCTCTTTCCGTCTCTATTTCGTATCTCCTTTTCTCACTTTCTCTCTTCCACCGCTTCATTCGTCTTTCAGTTTCTTGTCTCCTGGTATTTCCTCGGCAACATGCCCTCTGACTCTCGGTTTGTCTCTGTCTCGTTTGCTCTGTTCGGTCGTCCCTCCCTCTCTCCCTGGTGTTGGGGGGGGGGTGTTGCCGAACACTCCCCTGTTTGACCTAGCCGTGTGCGGTGGCCAGGTAGTGCTGACGTGGCGGCTTGCACTGGTCTTCTGTCGTTACCTCACATATGTGTATTGCTGTTAATTATGACAAAAAGCCTCCGGAAGGTGAGCAGACCCTCAGCATCTGGTCATATCCGTGGTGTGTGTTTGTCTGTGTGTGTTCTGGGTGGTGTGTGGGGGGGGCTGTTGGTCAGGTGGGTCACCAGTCAGGTGACTGATGGCTATTGGCTGGTAGGCTGAAGCTCTTGTTTGCGATTGGCCGGGACTCTAATTTGTTGTCTGAGATCGGTACGGAGGCAGCAGCGTGAGCGAGCGGCATCTAAATTTAGATTAATGGAAAAAGAGCTGGGTCTGTGTGGTAATTAATAGCAGTGACCTGGAGGGTCCAGACCCAATCTAGAGCCCGAACAGAGCAGGAGCCCTGCCTAGCCCACACACACACATCTCACACACACACACACACACACACACACTGATGGCCCCCGGGGGGAACTTAGACCTCATCTATTTCTCCCGGTCTCTTTTATTTACCACTAGTTTGACTTCCTGTTGTTGCAGCGCTCCTAACTTACCTCTACAGGCCGTACAGGAAGTTCTCTTGTGTCTATATTGTCGGCTCCTCCGCTAAAACCCTTTTATGTTATAACCTGTAATTGCACGCTTTGCAGGCTACCTCGGTCTGTCTGTCTCTTATGTCTGTACACTTTCTCCTGCCTTAGTTCCCCCCCAACCCCCCGTCATATGGAGTTGTCCATCAGGGTGGTGTGGCTTGACTCAGGCAGTGTGATGGATGGGGCAGCCGTTGGAGGAGCAGCCGTTTTTAATAGACATGGCGGATTGAAACGCTGCAGAAGTAAATGTTAAGGGCCTCATAAAACATCCCCTTCCCCGTTGTCACCACCCGCTAACCCCTCCATCACCACACCTCTAGCAGACCCTACCCCACCTTGTCCTGTACACACTGCAGCATTATCAAATGCCATGGCATTGGCACTGTTTGTGCATGTGTGTGTATGTGTGTGTGTTTTTGTCTGTGTGTTTGTGTGTGTGTGTGTGTGTGTGTGTGTGTGTGTGTTGACGAGCATGTGTCTGAGTGCGTATGGATGTATAGTTTGACCATGACCATGGAATGTAGGCTTTGACCAGGACGATGAGATGTAGGGTTTGACCATGACCACGATATGTAGGGTTTGACCATGACCATAGTATGTAGGGTTTGACCATGACCAAGAGATGTAGGGTTTGACCATGACCATGAGATGTAGGGTTTGACCATGACCATAGTATGTAGAGTTTGACCATGACCATGAGATGTAGGGTTTGACCATGACCATAGTATGTAGAGTTTGACCATGACCATGAGATGTAGGGTTTGACCATGACCATGATATGTAGAGTTTGACCATGACCATGAGATGTAGGGTATGACTACTGTACAGAAACCAGTACTCTACATAACCCAGTACTATACAGAAACCAGTACTATACAGAACCCAGTACTGTACAGAAACCAGTACTGTACAGGAACCAGTACTATACAGAACCCAGTACTCTACATAACCCAGTACTGTACAGAAACCAGTACTGTACAGGAACCAGTACTATACAGAACCCAGTACTGTACAGGAACCAGTACTATAGAGAGGAATGGGTGGTGACATGAATGGGGTGACATGGGTGAGAAGTTTTAGACTAGGCAAGTTGAGACTCAATAAGTGACACTGGTGTGATGACAAGAGCAAGATGGCCCATTCACATAGCTGCATTACTCCAGACCCTTTGAGTAGTGGAGAAAAAACTGTCAATCTGCGATAGCTTGAGGATATTTATATATCCAAGTCAGAACCTTCAAAAAACCAGGGCAAATATTGGTTTAGCGCAGGTCCGAATCAAACGTTGATGGCACAGGTGAGGACTCACTGCCATGGATGTGTCGAGACCAATCGGAACAGACTGGGAGATCTTCTGCTTTTCATCAGCTATTGCAAATGGTTAATCGGCCGTTACGTTATCTGGGTAAACCTGAGGCTGTGGTTGCTGGGAATTCAAATGAATCGGCCCAACTGATGGAGCTGAGTTCTCCATGTCAATGGGCAGGAGGTGGAGGCCTTTTATTAAGGTCTTTCACCACTCTGGTTTCACCAGGACAGCAGCCGGTGGACCTCAGTAGGCAACACGGACGCCACAATCAGCGAGCAGTAAGTGAGGTTGGGGGCAGGGTGCCGGGGTACTAGTGTGACCCGGTGATTGAAAGGCCTTTGTGACTCGAATCGGGAGTAGAACTGGTTACTGTTTTCCATCTCTACAGCAATAAAGGGAGTCGGTAGTTTGTATTCTGTCTGATGCCTTTCCAAACAGAAGCGCAATCGTTATTAGAAAATTGCTTTTCAAGCCTGACCCTATTCTTTTGTTTGGCTGCCGATTTCTGATTTGAGCATTTCTTCGCCACTCTTTGCAGCAATCTATAGCTGTTACGTTTGGTTTCTCAGGGACTTGAGAGCCCTGTTTGGTTTCTTCTCAGCACTATGGAGGCTATTATGTTCACCAGAGGATCGTGGGTGAAAATGGGGTGTATGGCCCTTTAATTGTTATGTAAACATAGTCCAAAATGACCTCCTGCGGTGTTGGACATGTGGCCTTGTTTCTAATAGCCATTGTGGTTGACATCTCCTATGAAGGTGAATTCAGAATTTTTGCACTAACCCAACTTTTACCCATGATGTTCTTGTCAGTCAATAGCGTCGTGGTCACGGAGGTCTTTGTGCAACGGACTTAAGCCGAAATGACTGAGCACGGTGTGAATTGTACGAATGAAAGTGGATGAAAGTTAGGCGAGCAAGATTACATAACGCCTTCCTTGTATCAACCTTAATTGACATGAAAACATACTCTGTTGCCCTTGGGTTTTTGTGCAACGCTCGCTATCAGCTCAGCACAACGCTAATTGGCTGATCGGATGTTCTGGTTATTAGCCTGTTAAAATCACATCGACTCAGTGACATCATGCAGAATTTCAAAGGTTCCACACCTCACTTCCTGATGTAAAAGCGTAATCAACGCAACACTGGAAGTCTCGTTTTTGACTGCATTGAGCCTCGCAAATGTGACCGTTAGCCTGGGTGACTCTCCTCGCATGTTCCTTAAGCGTTGCTGTGACAACAGGGAACATAAGACCACCAACCAGCCCAATTAGGTGTGTTAAAATGTATCACCTGTTGATTACCTCCTATGTAAATTACCTCAGGGGCCACAGTTTTCTGCCACCGCTCCCATGACCCCAGCGTGCCTCCTCTGTTAAAACCGGATTAGCATCATGTCGTAACGTCTGAGGGCCAGGAGGTGCAGGAGACGTAGGCGAGGTTGATTTATTTCCTGAGCTGTGCTGCTAGAGACAACGAAACCATTTTTAAAAGGCCCTATCAATAAGAATCGCTCCCGCTGTCATGTTGCTCCACGATGGGAAGGTCAGTCAGAGAAGTGATGGCGGCCTGGGTTGATGGCCATGGGGTCACGGGGCTGAATTACTCAATCCCTACGGAGGCGAGGTCAAGACAGGTCAAGGACATAGGCCAAGCGGCGAGAGTGAATTAAGTAGCCGGGGTTTTTCTGTGTCTCGTGGGAAGCATTAACCCGGCTCACAATTCCAATTGGCCAACTTGTTTTATGCAGTCCCAGATCGCCCTCAGCGCGAGAAAGGATCGGCTTTGCTTGAGCGGCTGAAATCAGCTGTGTGAGTGTGTATGTATGTGTATGTCTGTCTTTGTTTGTCTGCGTGGCCGCGTATCTGAGGGTATCTGTGCGTATGTTATGTATGAGCAGACATCCTGTACATCCATTTGTGTCTCCACTTCTCCGAAGAGTACTGGATCTCTGTCTCTTCTAACAATCTCACAGTTTAGCAGGGTTGTTACAGAGAGATGGCACATTTAATCCAATGGTTTGTGGCTCATTGTCCACCATTAATCATACTAATTATATAGGCGTCCAGTGATGAACTGTAATCCCGTGGTCCATGCCACCTCTACAACACAATCATTAAATAAGTACAAATGCTGGTATTCTAGAACGCTGAATGGAACGACCCAATCTGCATCAGGGCAGAGGTCCACTGGTCTCAGCAAGCCTCCATTAGGAGTTTCACATCAAGATACAGTCAATGTCATGGACAAAGAACTATAGGATATTATGGGACAAATAGGATAGTATTGAAGATGTATTAATATAGGATAGGTGTGAGGTATTGAAGATATTGAAGTTGTGAGATTATGGAATCGTATGGAAGGTGTAGCAATATAGGGTTGTATTGAAGGTGTAGGAATATAGGATTGTACTGAAGGTGTAGGAATATAGGATTGTATTGATGGTGTAGGAATATAGGATTGTATTGATGGTGTAGGAATATGGGATTGTATTGAAGGTGTAGGAATATAGGATTGTATTGAAGGTGTAGGAATATAGGATTGTATTGATGGTGTAGGAATATAGGATTGTATTGATGGTGTAGGAATATGGGATTGTATTGAAGGTGTAGGAATATAGGATTGTATTGAAGGTGTAGGAATATAGGATTGTATTGATGGTGTAGGAATATAGGATTGTATTGATGGTGTAGGAATATAGGATTGTATTGATGGTGTAGGAATATAGGATTGTATTGATGGTGTAGGAATATAGGATTGTATTGATGGTGTAGGAATATAGGATTGTATTGATGGTGTAGGAATATAGGATTGTATTGATGGTGTAGGAATATGGGATTGTATTGAAGGTGTAGGAATATAGGATTGTATTGAAGGTGTAGGAATATAGGATTGTATTGAAGGTGTAGGAATATAGGATTGTATTGAAGGTGTAGGAATATAGGATTGTATTGATGGTGTAGGAATATAGGATTGTATTGATGGTGTAGGAATATAGGATTGTATTGATGGTGTAGGAATATAGGATTGTATTGATGGTGTAGGAATATAGGATTGTATTGATGGTGTAGGAATATGGGATTGTATTGAAGGTGTAGGAATATAGGATTGTATTGATGGTGTAGGAATATGGGATTGTATTGAAGGTGTAGGAATATAGGATTGTATTGATGGTGTAGGAATATAGGATTGTACTGAAGGTGTAGGAATATAGGATTGTATTGAAGGTGTAGGAATATAGGATTGTATTGATGGTGTAGGAATATAGGATTGTATTGATGATGTAGGAATATAGGATTGTATTGATGGTGTAGGAATATAGGATTGTATTGATGGTGTAGGAATATGGGATTGTATTGAAGGTGTAGGAATATAGGATTGTATTGATGGTGTAGGAATATGGGATTGTATTGAAGGTGTAGGAATATAGGATTGTATTGATGGTGTAGGAATATAGGATTGTATTGATGGTGTAGGAATATAGGATTGTATTGATGGTGTAGGAATATAGGGTTGTATTGATGGTGTAGGAATATAGGATTCTACTGAAGGTGTAGGAATATAGGATTGTATTGATGGTGTAGGAATATAGGATTGTATTGATGGTGTAGGAATATAGGATTGTATTGATGGTGTAGGAATATAGGATTGTATTGATGGTGTAGGAATATAGGATTGTATTGATGGTGTAGGAATATAGGATTGTATTGATGGTGTAGGAATATAGGATTGTATTGATGGTGTAGGAATATAGGATTGTATTGATGGTGTAGGAATATAGGATTGTATTGATGGTGTAGGAATATAGGATTGTATTGATGGTGTAGGAATATAGGATTGTATTGATGGTGTAGGAATATAGGATTGTATTGATGGTGTAGGAATATAGGATTGTATTGATGGTGTAGGAATATAGGATTGTATTGATGGTGTAGGAATATGGGATTGTATTGATGGTGTAGGAATATGGGATTGTATTGAAGGTATAATATCATTGGTTGTGCCCATTTATATGAAATGCCATGACTTGATATATGACTGTTTCAATGACAGTGGCAATCATGACTAACGCAATGGTTATTGGTAGAGATAAAGATCTGGGAGACTGGAGACAAGTCTTAACTTGTGCTCAGGGTAATGAGCAGTAAAACGTTTGCTGAACAGAGATATCTATCATGAAAATGAGCTGGCTGTCAGCGCAATGTAACACTGAATGTAGACACTGACAAACGTCCTCTATTTCTGCCAGGACCAAGATTTCACACTGGTGGAAACAATGCTCTTTAAGAGTGTTCTTTTAGAATATTCGTTCAGAGTGTTCTTTTAGAGATTCTTTTAGAGATTCTTTTAGAGATTCTTTTAGAGTTTTCTTTTAGAGTGTTCATTTAGAGTGTTCTTTTAGAGTGTTCATTTGGAGATTCTTTTAGCGTGTTCATTTGGAGATTCTTTTAGCGTGTTCATTTAGAGATTCTTTTAGAGTGTTCATTTGGAGATTCTTTTAGAGTGTTCATTTGGAGATTCTTTTAGCGTGTTCATTTAGAGATTCTTTTAGAGTGTTCATTTAGAGATTCTTTTAGAGTGTTCATTTAGAGATTCTTTTAGAGTGTTCATTTACAGATTCTTTTAGCGTGTTCATTTAGAGATTCATTTAGAGTGTTCATTTGGAGTGTTGCTTAGAGCTCAGTGCAACAGGGTGATTTGAATAAAGTCATAGTACACTTTCAGCTCCAGTAGAACAAGGTAGATATGGGCTCTTCTAGGATTAGCAATGATGACAATATTCTTCAAAAGTCAGTGCCACGTCACAGTGAAATGAGGCTTCCCAATTATTTCCCCGGCAACAACCTCCCTCTTCCTCGCTTTTTTTTCTTTTACGGTTCAGCAAACGAGACGAACCGGGCAAAAGAAGCTTTCCATTCACAAAAATGAAAGACGAGGAGGAGCCTGTCAGCACACTTCTTGTTCGGGCGTTTTTTGGCCATGGAACATGTACTAATGTCTCAATTTTTACATCTAAGAGAATTCCAATAATCTCCTAACACTACGGAAGAGAAACACTTCCCAGTTAACCAGCTCTGTGTTCAAAAATTCTATCTGGTTCTGTGAGGTTTTATTAGGGTGTAATATTCATGGGCTTGGTGGTTCTACTGGTGACTGTAGGGGGATATCTATGGTTGGTATCAGTATTCCAGGCAGAACTCAAATCCGACGGTTTTACTCACCGTCAGCCCAGCATGACACAAGGCTCAAAGAAGAACTATTTTAAAAACCGTCCTGGGTGTAAATTGAACACTTTGTATCACAGTTACTAAGGCGGGAGAATGAAAGGAACAACATTTCTCACTCTGTGTTCCTCCCAGAACGCAGGAGGTGAGTTGGTACAAGGACAGGGAGGGAAGTTAAGGCAAATGAAGATTGATTGAGGGAGGGCGAAAGGTGTTGCCCGCTGACTGCAGCAGACTCCACACACCGGCCGGGCGCCTGACGAGACCCAGTCAGGGGTGCAGACAATGACGACCAACACGCACACCACACGGGACTGGTGTAGCCGGAGTTACACGGAGCCCCAAAGACACAAACAACCAATTCCTGCCTTCCCAAGTGACTTTTATTAAGAACCTCTCAGGCGACACGACACACCGTCAGCAGAAATCCCCCCCCCCCCGTCCGTCCGTTAGAGAGAGACGCGGAAAGGGAGGCCACGAAAAGGCGTCAATCTCCAGCGTTCCACGGAGAGCTTATCAATAAGAGTCACATCCCATCAGGCCCAGGGCCTTACTTCGGGTCTAGACTTGTCGTGAGGGGGGAGTACTTCCTCAGTAGATTATGTCGAATGTTGTCTGCTCGGAGCCAACGGAGCAAAACAGACGGAGAGAAAGAGAGATGGAAGGCCTGGAGAGGCACGGACGAGACAGTGATAGAGTGGCACAAAGCTAACCTTTACGGGTTCACCTTTTTCTCTCTCTCCGTCTCTTCCTCGCTGCCTCTTGTCCCTATATCGTTCTTCAAATCTATCTGTCTGCCCCGCCCTCTCTCTCACTCTAATTTCACTCTCTAGCATTTATCAGCCGCGTAAAGGCCCTTTGCCGAGTCGTCTGCCACGGCATTGCTGAGTTTGACACAAACACTTTTCACATCCACACTGAAAGAGCAGATACTGTTACATTTCACGATTCATAAATTACCTGACTCGCTTCCTCAAACTTACTGAGACACAGACTCCCCGAGGCCCTACACACAGACGCTCGCACACACACACACACACACATGCACACACAGACACACACACACACAGGCATGCGCGCACACACACACACCCAGCTGATAGTCTTTTTTACCAGGCTGAATAATTACAGTGCCAAAGGGCACCACTGTGATCCCTGGATGGTATTTAAAGCCCTGTCACTGGATTTAAATCACACCAGCGTTCCTCAGCTTCCTGGAGTTAAGTGGAAATGTCCGCTTTGTTGGCTGATCCAGAGATCAGAGACCTAATGCCTTCATCATAGCCTGTAGGTATTACCGTCTTATTGGCTAATGCAGACAGATGCTCCCTGTGACAGGGGAACGGCCTGGCTCAATGGTACCCACTCCCTGTGACAGGGGAACAGCCTGGCTCAATGGTACCCACCCCCCCACTCCCCGTGACAGGGGAACGGCCTGGCTCAATGGTACCCACCCCCCCACTCCCTGTGACAGGGGAACGGCCTGGCTCAATGGTACCCACCCCCCCCACTCCCTGTGACAGGGGAACGGCCTGGCTCAATGGTACCCACCCTGCACCCCAGACCGCTTTGGGCCAATGACACATTCTACCTGTCTAAAAACGTCTTTTATATTTGTGGTAACAGGAAATATTGACTTGATAAAGATCATTAGCTATGTATAATTTGTAGGACTTTTATGTTAATGTCCCACTTTCTACAGGCAAACAACAAAGCCAACAAACCCTTGATAAAAAATGAAATCTGCACTGATTTGATAGCAAGTTATTATGGAAATGCCTGGGTGATGGGAAACAGACATTTCTTTATTATCAATTTACAGCTAGCTGTCAGTTTCAGCAGTACAAATAAAAGTCTGAATTATTAACTAAACGAAATGGCTTAGTTGAAGTATTTGAATATTAAATAAAACATATCTGTAATAACATAATATAATGTATTTCATGTTGTATGGATCCACATCGTATCTATTGTATGTATAAGGCAAAAAAAAACGGAAACTTAATTTGTGTTCTTTTTTTAACACATAAAAAATATGTGAGTTGGTTAACAGCAACAAGTTATTTTTAAAACAACTAAACACATCTCTTTCACTGTGGTGAGGGGACATTTATATTTAGTCAAACAGTTGACCCTAGTGGGCAACAACGTAGAAGACTTAAAGTGTTGCCACGTGAACGTGATGTATTCTTTGATCCATTTGTGTTGCTATGGTGTTAATGTATTTGCTGGATAGATGTGCACCGTAACAAAAGCACTTTTTTAGCACTTCACCTTTTCAGTAAATGTTTGCCTCTCGCAACATCAATTCAGAAACTGAAAATAAAGAATCATGACACTGATAATTGGATGATAAAACAAAAACACAAAAAATAAAAAGCATTTAATATTTTTGTTTTATTGTTGAAAACAACATCAATCTAGTCAAACATTGCGCAATCAAAAGATTTTTATTTATTTTTTCAAAAGATAAATATACAGACATATACAGATCTAGGTATCTGATATTTAAAAATACCATCCGGGTATTTATGGGTATTTGGTCAGAATATGAATATTTTAAAGTCCTCACTGTGAGCCTATATAACAAACATAACCTGTCATGTCAGAAGCCCACAGATGAAGGCCGCCAATAATGTGTTTTGGGCAAAACAAATGATTTCATTTTTGACTGGGGGCCAGTAAAAAAGCACAGGCACTAACTAATCAAAATTACTGAAAATTAAAATGAATGTATTGCAAATGAAAGCTAGGTAGTGTGGAGCATTGTGTCAATGTATCCTGAACCTGTGAGCTTTATAGAGAGCATATTACTATAATGTATAGGTGGGTATTCTGTTATTACATTGATGGATATTATATAAGAATGAACACTGAACTGCATGCACTAGCGTTCGAAAGTTTACTTAAAATTGTCCTTGTTTTTGTCAATTAGAACAACGTCAAAGCGACCAGAAAAATACTGCGTTAGCGTTGTAGCTGTATATCTTGCATCTGGAAACGACAGATTTTCGATGGATTTACATTTGAAGCGTTCGGATCACAAAAGACTAATGTTTGTGAGAAGCAGATCAAATGGCACGATGCTGTAGGAGTGTCTGACACCATCGGTTAAGCGTGGTGGAGGCAGTGTGATGGCCTGGGGGTGCTGCGGAAGTGGAACATTTGTACAGGGTAAAATCGAAGGAAAGCGGTAATTCCATCAAGCCAAGCTAAATTTGGGAGGTGCTTCAGGAAACATGGGCAGAAATCTCATCAGATCAGTTTTAAAGACAATTATTATTTTAAATTAAAAGTTCTATCTAACCCCGACGTTGACATTGTTCACTGTTGACATTGTGACTGGTGTTTTGCAGGTACTATTTAATTAAGCAGACAGGACCTGTGAGGCTCTGTTTCTCAAAATAGACACCCTAATGTGACTTATTCATCTTGTTGTGTGTGAAAGCAGCTGTAGAGCACGAGGACGCTGCAGTAGGCAGCAGAAAGTAAGGGCCCCTGTTCACGCTGGTCTCTGTTTCACGCTGGTCCCTGTTCACGCTGGTCCCTGTTTCACGCTGGTCTCTGTTTCACGCTGGTCTCTGTTTCACGCTGGTCCCTGTTCACGCTGGTCTCTGTTTCACGCTGGTCTCTGTTTCACGCTGGTCTCTGTTTCACGCTGGTCTCTGTTTCACGCTGGTCTCTGTTTTACTCTGGCCCCTGTTCACGCAGGCCCCTGTTCACGCTGGTCTCTGTTTCACGCTGGTCTCTGTTTCACACTGGTCTCTGTTTCACGCTGGTCTCTGTTCACGCTGGTCTCTGTTCACGCTGGTCTCTGTTCACTCTGGTCCCTGTTCACTCTGGCCTCTGGCCACGCTGGTCTCTGTTCACTCTGGTCTCTGTTCGCTCTGGTCCCTGTTCACTCTGGCCCCTGCCCGCGCTGGTCTCTGTTTCACGCTGGTCTCTGTTCGCTCTGGTCCCTGTTCACTCTGGCCCCTGCCCGCGCTGGTCTCTGTTTCACGCTGGTCTCTGTTTCACGCTGGTCTCTGTTCACTCTGGTCTCTGTTCACTCTGGTCTCTGTTCACTCTGGTCCCTGTTTACTCTGGCCCCTGCCCGCGCTGGTCTCTGTTTCACGCTGGTCTCTGTTTCACGCTGGTCCAAGTTCACGCTGGTCCCTGTTCACGCTGGTCCCTGTTCTTTTGTACATAACAGCAGATAACATGTCGTCACAAGAATTGCAGCTTTCTCCTTCTTCCCCGAACCATGAGTTGTGTCCAGTTTGGGTCCGGTTTTCTTTGGTCGTTTGAATGAACATCATGTAGTTGTTACAGGGGCCATGGGATGTTTGAGCCTCCTCCATGGTGCTCGTGAGGGCCGGGGCCTGGCATTTTGGGTTAGCGCAGACACCTCCCAAAAGGAGACGGAGGACGTGGCAACTGAAGGGTTCAAATTTCAGCTCCAGGCCATAGCCGTTTAAATACTTCTTTAAGTCTGTCTGCACTTTGATCAACGCTGTGGACAAATATGACAATACCGTCAGGATAGTTCGAAGAGTTCATATTTAGTGACAAACGTAGGTTTGCGTAAATCCATGTCAGCAAAATCTGTCCACGGTCTAATGTTGTGAAGGCGTTTGTGCCACATAGGGCGTCCAAAACTCGGTAACTTTAGGTAAGGGCTAGGCCCATTACTGTCCCCTCTGCAGTCTACACATCACTTCAACCTCCTTCTTTATTTTTATACCAGCACCATTGGGGTTTGAGAGACTTAGAGGATAAACCGCAAGTAAAATTCCAAGACGGCCTTTTGTGAACGGGAGTCTTTGTTGCTAAAAGGTTGCACACTCTCACAGGTACCAGTGGCATTGTGGCCGCAATACCGCCGGAGGAAACATCCTCTGCAATATTCACTGGCTCTAAAATGTCAGAAACACCAGGATTTTGACGCTGAACTTTTTCCCAGATTAAGCACTCGCTCTAAAGAGATCTCTTGAGTGCAACTAGCGTCACGACAGTCTGCGCCGGCTCCTCCCACAAAGTGCGACGGAACTGCCTTTTCATTACATTTTTGTAAAGTGTGCCATTTGCCTGTTTGGTCACATTTGCTGCCCTCAGGAAATAAATCCCATGAGTAAGGCATAGTGGATTGGGCCCACGCCTACCTCCCCTCACAATCCTTTTATTCCAGTCCAGTGCTGAACTTCACCTTATGTCCACTGATGGCTGACATTTATTTAGCTGACTCGTTGCATTGCAGAGACTCGTTTTTGGAGAGACTGGCATTGCTTTGGATGAGGACAAGCTTGTATATATACAGTGGCATTCTACGTTTCACTTCGTAGATGCAAAACCATGAAATAATCATGGGATCTTGTAGCGACCGGAAAGTTCAATTTCAGATCAAAATAAATGTCATACGTCATAACGTAATGTTCAGGATCTTTTACAGTAGTCTATTGTTTTTATTCGTTTTTTGTTGATTGTGTACAAATTCTTGCACAAACGAACCATTCCAAACGACCAAATTCCTTGTTTGTTCTAATCTGACTTAATTAAGCTATTTCTGATTCAGATGTTTTATATTTAGTTTACCCTGTTATAATCTGCCACTTACTCTTTCTTCATTGCAAACATTTTATACCTATATAACTTTGCCATTAATGAGTAAAAGAAACAGGATAAATGAGCCAATTTAAAGCGAGCGGTGATTAGAATGGTATTTATGTCCAGACACCAGGTAATGTGACGCAGGATCTTCAGTGACCCCAGAAATTCAGGGCACCGGTTTACTGTCTCTAAGAAGGCCTTTGTCCTCCTTTGCGTGGCAATGGTGCTCTTGGGAGATGATCTTTAGAAAAAAGGGAGAAGCGCTTTGTCCAATGACATCAGCTGCCTCTGGTCATCCATCGAGGAACCGCCCAGTACCCACCCATCAGTGAAACGTAGGGTGCCGTGCTGCAGGCAACCAAGCAAAAATGGCTGCCAGAACAAGAGATACTGCTTAAGATGTGGTCCCAAACAGACTATTTTTCCGTACCCTGTGGTGACTATCCAGAAGTGCTCACTGGGTCAATAGACCTCTCTAGTGATTTCATCTACCAACATTTTGTCAAAAAAGGGAGCAGATATCTTTACTCCCTCCCCTCCAACGTGGCTCAGCAAACTGGTTCTATTATCATTGTGGGATACATATTTTTTTATCTCTGAAAACTGACGTCAACCGTGGTCACAGGAAATGTAAAAGACGACACGGGAGTAATGTTTCTGAACTCACTGCATGGCACCCTGCTGCTTGTGGGACTGCGTAGCTGCAGGGTGGGCAGAGTGCCAATCATGACCCAATGGCCACTGAACACGCCTACGATGGGCACGCCAGCGTCAGCACTGGACCTACAGGAACTATTGGAAGAATGCTGCCTAGTCCAGAAGTCCTCTTGTCTATCACGCCACATGATCGGACTTGTACGTGTGTACTGTTTACCCGATGGAACCAGGATGCACTGTGGGAAGACAACAAGCCAGTGGAGGGAGTGTGAGGTTCTCGGTGATGTTCTGCTGGGAACCCCCGGGTCCGGGCGTTCATGTGGATGTCAGCTAGACACGAGCCCTCCCACAACTGCACACATAGTTCAGGACCGGTTTGAGGAAACTCATGAATAATACACAATGTTTCCCTCGCCTCCAAATTCCCCAGATCTCCATCTAATCGTGCATCTGCGGGATGTGCCGGACAATAATGTCCGAACCAAGGCGGTCTCACCACATAACTTACAGCGCCTGGATCTTGGTGGCAGATACTAAAGGTCAAATCAGTGCATATACACAATTGTTCAAAAGTCTGGGGTAACATCGAAATGTCATTGTTTTTGAATGAAAGGCAATTTATTGGTCCAATAAAAAAATATCAAAGTGAACAGAAATACAGTGACTGTAATTGACTGTAGTAGCTGGCAACGGCTGATTAATTTATAGAATATCTACATGGGTGTACAGAGGCCCATTATCAGCAACTATCAGTCCTCTGTACCCATGGTATATATATATATATATGGGAGTTGGGGCCCCCTAGAGTATCAGAAGCCCTAAGCAACTGTTCCTGTGGCCTATGCTTGCAGCTGGCCCTGGTGCAAAGTAATAAGGTAAACTGAGTGAAGTCAAATCTTGTATGTCGATGGCATTTCTTCTCTGCAACAGTCCTAGAGGAGATGCACGGCCACGCACATGTATATCTTAGAGAGAACGCTGGTATCCAGGTAACCGTATCCTAATCAGTTTGTGTAATATCTATCATGCCACCTGCCTGGTTTGTAGAAATAGATCTCTGTGTCAAATAATTTCACAGCTCTGCAATACCATCACTGGTTATTAAAAAGGATAGTGTTGATATTGGTGGTAATTAAGTGGAAGGGGAATTGAAGGCAGTAGCTAAATAAAGGTGATGGATTGTATGAGGAATATAATATAAATGGTGAGGTGCTACAGTTGTTCCTAGCCATGTACGGTACCACTGTAGTATGCAGCTCGTATTGGAAATCATTGACTGGCAGACAATGTGTATAGTGAAAGTATTCAAAACACAGGGCAAAAATTGTTTTGGGAGAAATGTGTGACATATATTATAAAAACTAAAATATCTCATATTACACCCGAAAGCTCAGATGCACCCTGAATGCAAAGCTCTGACCAAAACAAGGTAATGCTCATCACCTGCACAATAGCATCCCTACTGTAAGGCATAGTGGCAGTAGCATCATGCTATAGGGGTGCTTTACAATTAGGAATGACAAACAAGTGAGATTTGAATGAACCAAACAATGAACCGAACACTACCTCAGACAGTAGCAATAATTTCACATTCAGCACAACACAAACCCAAAGCACACGACCAAAACAACGCGGGAGTAGCACGTTTGTTAATGACATAGCCAAAACTGGACTTGAATCCTATTGAACATCTGTGGGAAGACTAAAAATTCCAATTCACTGAAGCTTACAGAGCTTGAGAGAATGTACAAGAAAGAATGGGAGAAACTGCCCAGAACTTGGTGTGCAAAACTAATAGAGGCATTGCCAATATTGCTTTGATTGACACCAAAAGCTTAGACAAAATACTGAATATAGCGTTCTAAAGCATATGACGTTATTTTATAAATAAATTGGCAAACAATTAAAAAAATTGGCTTTCCTTTTGGGGTTTGGCATGTAGACTGACAGCAAACAATTATATTTATAAATGGAAGTAAAAGTGTCTAAACACTTTATGTACGCACTGTATAGTCTTTGTTAAACCAAATCAAATAACCTTGCGTTTTTGGTTAAACGCTGAAGTAGTGTTAAATTATTGTTCCACTAGACCTCTGGAATTTGGGCAGAAGTGTCTCAAATGTTGCTCACTTTCCCCCGTGCAGGATCTCCCCCTCTCACTCTCTCTGCATGTCTCGTACGGCTCTTTGGACGTTCTGTTTTTTACAGCTCAAGGTTACTTGTGTGAATGTCTATTTATCACTGTTAGTTCTGTACGCCTTCTCCTACCTCCTCTTGCCATCACTAGTTATTTTCTCAATTGACTATGGTCCCGCTCCACATTACTCATGCTGAAACGCCCCTTCCCCAACCAGACACATGCACTTGCAAATTGTTTTCTTTTTCCAGAGAGCCAGAAGACTCTGCTAGCATAACAGCACTCTTATAAAGCACCGGGCTTCATTCTCCCTCTAGATTGTTATATAAACCCTTCACCAGTTCCCTCTACACCCTATTATTCTTCACCACCAAACACCTCTCCTTCACAACCACCACCAAACACCTCTCATTCACCACCCACCAAACACCTCTCATTCACCACCACCAAACACCTCTCCTTCACCGCCACCCACCAAACACCTCTCATTCACCACCACCATCCACCTCTCCTTCACCATCACCAAACACCTCTCCTTCACCACCTCCTCTTCATCCTAATAACATCCTCTTCTCCTAACTTCTTTACCAGTGGCCTTAGTCTCCTCCTCATATGCCAACAGTATTTTAACCACTTCCCTCCTCACTTCCCCACCCTCCTCTTCCTCTCCACCATCACCTTCTCCTTGCCCACCACCTTCTTGTCCACCACCACCTTCTTCTCCTTGCCCACCATCTTCCTGTCCACCACCACCTTCATCTCCACCACCTTCTTCTCTTTGCCCACCATCTTCCTGTCCACCACCACTTTCTTCTCCTTGATCACCTCCACCTCCTCTGCTATAATCTCCTTCACCACTCCTCGTTTCTCCTTGTGTGGCACCCACATTATTTGAGTTATATAGATTTCACATTAACAACAACCGTGCCTTCGAAATTAGATTTTCTATTCTTCTGTCTTGTTGACTTCTTCCCTTTCCTTTCATCATCTCCAGCAAGGTTATCCTGAGGCAGGCAGGGCTTTTATGGGAACAAGGGGACGTTAGCAGCGGGACGGGGGTGTGGGGGGCGGGGTTGTGAAAGGTGGGGGGTGGGGTCTGCCGCCAGCCATGCCGTAATCGATCTTGTTTAAGTGGATCTGGCGAGATGAATGTTTGAACTCCTCGTTAACAGTTGTCTGGGATCTAATTAAGACACAGAACGGATTTAATGTCAATTGCATTCCAAAAATTAAGGAGATCGTTAAGTTACAAATAAAGAAGAGAGGGAAGAGGAGAAATAAAGAAACCAATTAAAGGGATTGTGAGCATGCATCATCTGAATTAAACCGCTCCACTCAGCTGCTTTTTCTCCTATTTTTTTATTTTCCTTTTCCCTATTTCTTGTCACTGTTCGAGCCATTAGTATACATCGTTGTCACGTCTCTTTTTTGCCGTCGGCCCAAAATATGAGTAGATGCCAAAAAAAAACTAAATAACAAAGATTGAATCAACGGGCGACTCGTCTTTGCCTCCCGGCGAATCTGTCAAGCAAAACAAGGTAGAAGACGGGAGAACGCTTCTCTACAGTTGGAAGTGATAAGTACGTTGTGTACTTTATTTACTTTCAGAATGTTGGAAACCACAATAGATGCCATCATCCGTACACTATATCATCAACATGACACTGAAACGAAAGAATGTAGAAACAAAAAAGAAAACAGACAAAATCCACGGCATGACCAACAATTAAATACAACTTTATTGAAGTCCCTTTTATATAAACACCATGGTTCAAAAGTTTAGAGTCACTTGGAAATGTCTTCTTTTTCATTAAAACATACCTGAAATGAGTCTGAGTAGGAAATACAGGAAAATAAATAGGAAATAAAGTAATTTACAAGGATAAAAATAATGATTTAAAAAATAATAATAATTGTGTTATTCTAACATTGCTTTCCTAAAATAATCTTCTATTTGCAGCATTTACAGCCTTGCAGACCAGCATCTGAGTGACCAATTCCCATAAGTTGAGCAGTTCTTATATGCCATCAAGCTGCTTCCACAATAGCTCAACGGGTTTGAGATCAGGTGACTGTGCTGGCCACTCCATTTCTGATGGAATACTAACTGACTGGTTTTTCACTAAATAGTTATTGCATAATTTGGAGCCCTGCTTCGAGTTGTAGAAGTAAAATGTCTCAAATTAAGCTCCGCCCATAAGGAATGACAAGGCGAAGCAAAATGGAGCAACAGCCTTCTCTTTTCAAGATCCCATTGACCCTGTACAAATCTGCTACTTTTCCACCACCAATGCACCCCCAGACCATCACATTGCCTCCACCTCGCTTGACAGGTGGCGTCAAGCACTATTTCAGCACCAGTGATGGTAGTGCCGCATTTCAGCGAACCCACTAGAGGGAGTACCCAGGAGAAAGTTATGTGTTTTGAGCCTGTAGTTAAACCTTCAGCTGCCGATGCTCCAGATACTCGTGATAGCTGTGCTCCCACATATCCCAGCATATTCCCATAACAGTCGGCCGGTTCCAGCTACAGCAGTCATTTACAAACATTAATGTCTACACTGTATTTTAGATTAATTCAATGTTATTCTAATGGAGTTGTGCTTTTCTTTCAAAAAACAGAGACATTTCTAAGTGACCCCAAATGTTTCAACAGTAGTGTATATATATATATATATATATATATATATATTAATATGTATATTTATATATATCTGACGTCTTTGAATCCATTCCTGGCTGAGCAGCTTTGTCCTCTGGGAGGCCGGCACGTTCACAAGTTTATTGGGACTCCCCCCGTGTGCTTTTACTCATAATATTCATCCCATGCCCGCACAATCCTGAAAGTCAAAGCGTATATATATATTTATATACGTCAGCGGGGCTCGTCCTGGTAGGTTTTTATACAGCGCCCGTTACCAGTCTGCGAGTTCATTTGACCGCTGGCAAGTCAACTCGTGCATAATTACTGCAACGTAGGTTTGATTGAACTTAGCCCCATGTCTTCGATGCCGGTCATACAGCAACGTGAAATGAAGTTAGAAGCGGAAACCCGCAGTTAGAGGGGCTGTAGAGGTTCTGTAGAGAGGCGGTAGAGGGGCTGTAGAGGGTCTGTAGAGGGGCGGGAGAGAGGCTGTAGAGGGGCTGTAGAGGGGCGGTAGAAAGGCTGTAGAGGGGCTGTAGAGGGGCATGGTTGACCCAGTAGAACTATTGCTGTTGCGGGGGGCAGAAGGGGTGAGGATTGGAGTGAGAGGACGGAGGAGGGAATGGAGGAGGGAATGGAGGAGGGAATGGAGAGCCCGGCTGTATTCTCCAGCAGTCAGAACAGCCCTTTGTCGTGTGTCTGTTCCTTTATCCAGGTTGTCAGGAGAGCGGAGGCTTATATTTCCTGAAAAGGTCTGTCCACATCCAGGTGTCCCACTGCAGCTGGAGGTTAGAGGTCAGTCAGGGTCAATGAGGCCTTCGCAGGTTTGTACTAACAGGGAATATTCCGTATATTTCTATAACCGCACACCTGTTCTCTCTGTGTGTGTAGTGTGGGCGTGTGTGTGGGTGTGGGAGTTCTCACTGTGACGGCTCTATTGGCCCACTGTTAAACAGAGATTATCCAGATGAGCTCTGAGCTGGACCCAGGGGGATTGGAGGGTGAATGGGTTAGGGGAAGAGAGAGACACGGATGAGGTCCAATGAATGTCTGGTCAGAGGGAGGGGTCAGTGGATAGGTGGATGACTGGTCAGTGGGAGGAGTCAGTGGATATAGTGTGCCATACCTAAAGGAACAGAGAGGTTGTAAAGCAGTGTATATGAGGTGGTTTTGGACATGATATAAGACAGGGAGTAGAACAGTGTCCAAGACATGTTCCAGGACAGAGACTAGGACAGCTTATTGAACAGGCATTACAACGAGGTCTGGCTAGGCACTAGTTATATCGTTTTGTAGTATTCAGTTTAAATGTATTTGGATTAATATGTTCTGTTGGCATGCACACTGTACATTCATATCCCATTAATGGTTGTGTAAAAAAAACGTATTTCCCAGCAGTTAGGAAGCACCAGCAACACGTTCCTAGAGAACAAATCGTCAACATTTTGGTCATCACTTGCTTCTTTTATTTGTTATTTGCTCCAGATGGTTCTCAGAACAGCCCTAGCCGAGGCCACACACCCGCGAGAAGGCCTGTTTCCTGGTGCCAGTAGAATAGAATAGACCAATCTTGTCAGTTGTACAACTGAATGCCTTCAACTGAAATGTGTTCTCTGCATTTTACCCAACCCTGAGGTGCAGGGGGCAGCCCTAATCATTTAGGACAATATACCTACTCTGTGACGGTCCAGCTGGTATCTAAGGATTTACTGGGGCCATAATGAGAACCAGACGTATCATATCCTCCTGGTAATCAATGAATAACCACACCAGTCAATGCTTATCACCGTATCCTGGTAATCAATGAATAACCACACCAGTCAATGCATATCACCGTATCCTGGTACTCAAGAGATAACCACACCAGTCAATGCATATCACCGTATCCTGGTACTCAAGAGATAACCACACCAGTCAATGCATATCACCGTATCCTGGTACTCAAGAGATAACCACACCAGTCAATGCATATCACCGTATCCTGGTAATCAAGGAATAACCACGCCAGTCAATGCATATCACCGTATCCTGGTAATCAAGAGATAACCACACCAGTCAATGCATATCACCGTATCCTGGTACTCAAGGAATAACCACACCAGTCAATGCATATCACCATATCCTGGTACTCAAGAGATAACCACACCAGTCAATGCATATCACCGTATCCTGGTACTCAAGAGATAACCACACCAGCCAATGCATATCACCGTATCCTGGTACTCAAGAGATAACCACACCAGCCAATGCATATCACCGTATCCTGGTAATCAAGGAATAACCACACCAGTCAATGCATATCACCGTATCCTGGTACTCAAGAGATAACCACACCAGTCAATGCATATCACCGTATCCTGGTAATCAAGAGATAACCACACCAGTCAATGCATATCACCGTATCCTGGTACTCAAGAGATAACCACACCAGCCATATCACTAAATATCATTATTATTCATTAACACCTCTTCTCAGAGGGAAAAATACCATTCTGTCCTGAATGTAATTTAAATAACACTAGATAAGAACGCCTTCAAAATGAGAGAAATGTAAATGTATTTCTGCGAGACTGAGGTGCAACAATCTGGTGTGAAGTATGCTACAATTGTGTTTAATAATCTAGTCTGATCTAACGTGTGCTACACTGGGGTTTAATATTCTAGTCTGATTTAACGTGTGCTACACTGGGGTTTAATAATCTAGTCTGATCTAACGTGTGCTACACTGGGGTTTAATATTCTAGTCTGATCTAACGTGTGCTACACTGGGGTTTAATTATCTAGTCTGATCTAACGTGTGCTACACTGGGGTTTAATATTCTAGTCTGATCTTACGTGTGCTACACTGGGGTTTAACAATCTAGTCTGAAATGTGCTGATAGACTAGGATTTAAAGATCTTGTCTGAAGTGTGTTTCTCCATTTGGATGAAACAGTAACACGTTAAAACATAATTGAGTCCACGGCCGCAGTGAGAAATTCATTTTTGCCTGTATCACTAATTTAAATTATTTCTCAGCGCTGGGATGACACGTCCACACCTGCATTTTCACAGGCTTGTAACACGCTAACAGACACAATCTCCGTAGATACACAGAACCGCAGTCCCAAAATCAGTTTAGCGTGTGGTCCTGACCCATTGTATTTGTGTGTTTAGTGGTTCGTGTCCCCTAGGGGCCCCTGTAGGGCTGTTCTGAAGCAGAGGCAGCCGAACAGAGATGGTGTTGGTTATAGCCTCATAAAGGCAGGAGCAACCCCCTCTTTAACACTAAATGAAACATCCAGACGCTTTGATGTTCACATCTACAGGCTGCTCTCTATATATAGCCCTGTAATTGAGACTGTTTCTCTTTCCCTTTCTCTCTCTCTCTCTCTCTCCGTCTCTCTGTCTACTCTCACCCTATTCTCACTCTCTCTCACACTCTCTCTCTCTCTCTGACTAGAGCTAAGGCGAATCACAGAACAGACACTTCTCGCCCGGCAATTTGATAATATCATGTAACCTACGGTATGAAACACAAATGGCGATGCACGCGGCTGTAAACCTATCATTTTGTTATTTATCACATCAATTCAGACCGCTTACTGTGATTACATCCATACCGGGCAGATTTACTCCAGAGTGAACCGGTCAAACGGTTCACTGCCGTCTCCCGTCCCTAACCATATGGACGCAGATCTCTCACAGCGCCGATGAGGCCACAGCAGGGTCAAAGGTTACAGGGTTACATCACCTCCGTTTGGTTTAAATTGTCTCGTTTTGCTGGCGAATCAGTCATGTTTGGACCAGCAGGCCAGGTGGTTGATGTTTTTCTTAAACATACTTATTCACAGGTTGAATGCGACGATGCAATCCTGGTGTGTAAACGAGCGCCCGGCGGTGAAATGTGATTTCGAAGAGCATACGAGCTGTCGCTGGATGCATCAAATGAGGACGATTCTCAGAAAGTTATGCATTATAGTCGGAATAACAATGGTTATTTTCAGTCATTATTATAACTCGGTTATTTGTGAAAATGCTACGTCCAAAACCTACATCCGAGACCAAATACCATCCACGTGCAGGGGAACGAAAATGGTAACACAATCGTTGTTTCATGAATATATTAACATACAGCACGTACGGGCAGTGCAAAGTACAGTATATATTCTCGTGGCCCCGTTGTTTGTGAGACTACGACGGTTTCAGCCGGCCTGTGACTTTTCATCTTGACGCGAGACGTTATCTGAGGGCCAACCAAGCACCGGGGGAACCATCATGGAACCACAACCACACACTGTGCACCGGGCCCGCTTCCTAATAACCCTAACTCGATTTCCACGAATGCATTTCGCCCCACTCCCCCTCGCCGGAGCTTAAATTAGTTCTAAAAAGAGATTACATTTCGTGTAATTATTATGATAATATTTTCATTTATTCCAGATAACTGGCAGACTTTAGTGAACGCACAGCGTTTGTCAAGGAGAGAGTAATCTCCCGCGCGCAAAAGTTATCAAAGCGTGAAATCAGGAATCCTGACGGCAACAAAATGTAATCTTTTCCATGCAGAGGGGACAATAGATGGAGCGGCATATTCTACATCTCCTTCTCTCCTCTCCACTTTAATTAGAAGTGCTCCTTGCTCCTCACGACCCGCTCTCTTGTTCATGCTTAGGCTCTCTCTCCCTCTCTCTCTCTCTCCCTCTCTCGTGGAGGGCCGGTGCCTATCTCCATCCAGAATCTAGTTATTTCTCTCACAGTGAACTTGTCTTAAACCCTCTCTCATATCTTGGTCTGGAGATTAACGGCCACCTCTCATTGTGTTCTCTCCCTCCACCCCCCCTCGCTCTCTGTAACTCTTGTCTCTCTTTACCTTTCGCTCTCTCTCTCACACTCTCTCTTTATCTCTGTCTCTCCTAACCTCTCTCTGGCTCTCTCTCACACTCTCTTTACCTCTTTTTCTTTATCTCTCGCTCTCTTAACCTCTCTCTTTACCACTCTCTCTCAAGAGCATACGAGCTGTCGCTGGATGCATCAAATGAGGACGATTCTCAGAAAGTTATGCATTATAGTCGGAATAACAATGGTTATTTTCAGTCATTATTATAACTCGGTTATTTGTGAAAATGCTACGTCCAAAACCTACATCCGAGACCAAATACCATCCACGTGCAGGGGAACGAAAATGGTAACACAATCGTTGTTTCATGAATATATTAACATACAGCACGTACGGGCAGTGCAAAGTACAGTATATATTCTCGTGGCCCCGTTGTTTGTGAGACTACGACGGTTTCAGCCGGCCTGTGACTTTTCATCTTGACGCGAGACGTTATCTGAGGGCCAACCAAGCACCGGGGGAACCATCATGGAACCACAACCACACACTGTGCACCGGGCCCGCTTCCTAATAACCCTAACTCGATTTCCACGAATGCATTTCGCCCCACTCCCCCTCGCCGGAGCTTAAATTAGTTCTAAAAAGAGATTACATTTCGTGTAATTATTATGATAATATTTTCATTTATTCCAGATAACTGGCAGACTTTAGTGAACGCACAGCGTTTGTCAAGGAGAGAGTAATCTCCCGCGCGCAAAAGTTATCAAAGCGTGAAATCAGGAATCCTGACGGCAACAAAATGTAATCTTTTCCATGCAGAGGGGACAATAGATGGAGCGGCATATTCTACATCTCCTTCTCTCCTCTCCACTTTAATTAGAAGTGCTCCTTGCTCCTCACGACCCGCTCTCTTGTTCATGCTTAGGCTCTCTCTCCCTCTCTCTCTCTCTCCCTCTCTCGTGGAGGGCCGGTGCCTATCTCCATCCAGAATCTAGTTATTTCTCTCACAGTGAACTTGTCTTAAACCCTCTCTCATATCTTGGTCTGGAGATTAACGGCCACCTCTCATTGTGTTCTCTCCCTCCACCCCCCCTCGCTCTCTGTAACTCTTGTCTCTCTTTACCTTTCGCTCTCTCTCTCACACTCTCTCTTTATCTCTGTCTCTCCTAACCTCTCTCTGGCTCTCTCTCACACTCTCTTTACCTCTTTTTCTTTATCTCTCGCTCTCTTAACCTCTCTCTTTACCACTCTCTCTCACTTGTTCTTTGTCGTTGTGGTGATATCACTCAGGTAAGAGAGAGAGATGATATTTGATAGAATGTCAGACCATAAAATAATCGTATGCCAATAAGACATGTTGTGGAAGGAATTGAATTAGGATCTAATACGGCTTTGGGGGAGATGGTGGGACAGAGACGGTACAAAGGAAGACACAAGGAAAGGGTCCACGCAGTAAATAAATGGTGGAAGATGTCCTGTTATAAAACTAACCTGCCACCTTGCCTGAAATAACTTACAGGATGTTTGAGGCTTCTGACCAGGACAACTATTTATCTAAATGAGGTGAAAAACGGTGGTTTGAGGTAAAACTGTGCATAACGAGATTGACGGGATGAGGGGGGGGGGGTTAGTTCCTACTGATCCATTGGATTAGTGCTTCATGAGAGCACACTGAATCTATCATTGTATGCACACTATATGCACACTATATCCTTACATATATATATATATATAAATGTATATATGCACACTATATCCTTACATATATATATATATATAAATGTATATATGCACACTATATGCACACTATATCCTTACATATATATATATATATATATATAAATGTATATATGCACACTATATGCACACTATATCCTTACATATATATATATATATAAATGTATATATGCACACTATATGCACACTATATCCTTACATATATATATATAAATGTATATATGCACACTATATGCACACTATATCCTTACATATATATATATATATAAATGTATATATGCACACTATATGCTTACACACAAATATACATATATATACATATATATATATATATATACATACGTGTATATATATACATATGCATGTGTGTTTTACAGGGTCCAGTCATCTGGCTACATCAAAGGGCTTGTCTGGTCAAGTGTTGCAGCAAAGGCATCTCACGACAATGCACTATTTCCCCACCTCAGTCTGATCGGCCGCTCCATTTACAGAGTCACACCTCCCCTCATCTCCTCCCACTCCCCCCCTGGTCCTCCCCTCTAGCCCGACGGCAGGTAGGGCATCTCGTTGTGGTAGTTGTAGTCCGGGCAGACCTTCTGGACCAAGCGGTAGTCCGTGCTGTAGAAGGAGATATAGATGCAGATGACCTTGAAGGGCTTGGAGCAGATCCAGGAGACGTGACTCTGCGTCTGCTCCTGGAAGCAGGTCTTGGACGGGTCGTAGTTGCACAGCGACGTGCGCTTGCTCCGATCCACCTTCTCATAGTCCACGCGGCAGTTGAAGATCTTGGAGTCCTTGGGGTAGACCACGCTCTGGCGCTCCAGGTCGAACTCCACCGCCTTGACGGGCGGCACCAGGCTGACCGAGATGTTGCCCTGGCCGGTGGAGTTGTGCCGGAAGTAGACGCTGAACGTCCCGTTGCCGTGGTCCACGATCTTCCCGGTGATCAGCAGGTTGAGGCGCACCGTCTTGATGTTGGAGTAGAAGTCCCCCCAGCCGAACATTTTCTTGAACTTGCCCGTCTTGACGATGGGCCGGCGTTTGACCCGGGAGGACAACGTCGTGTCCGGCTTCATCAGGTCGCTGCCCAGCATCTCCCAGAACTCCTGCTTGGAGAACGGAATCGGGGAGCGGTAGGGGAGCTCCAGGGAGGTGGCGTTGGCAGCCCGGCTCTTGCTTTGGAGCATCCAACGACTCAACGGGGACAGGGGGGTCTGGGCCCCGATGAGACCCACCGTCTTCGAGGACGGCCCGTCTGCTGGGGAGCTCTTGGGTCCGGGAGTGTCGTCTTCTTGACCCAGGGTGAGCTGGGGAGAAAGAAAGGAGGCGAGAGACATTAAGAGGATGGAATCAGTGGGGGAGAGAGAATGTGAGGGGGAGAGAGAGTAAACGAGAAAGTGAAAGAGAGAGGGTAAATGAGAGTGAAAGAAAGAGAGTAAACGAGAAAGTGAAGGAGGGTAAACGAGAAAGTGAAAGAGAGAGGGTAAACGAGAGTGAAAGAGAGAGTGAGGGTAAATGAGAGTGAAAGAGAGAGAGGGTAAATGAGAAAGTGAGAGAGAGTGTAAACGAGAGTGAAAGAGAGAGGGTAAATGAGAGTGTGAGAGTGTAAATGAGAAAGTGAAAGAGAGAGAGGGTAAACGAGAAAGTGAGTGAAAATAAGGGTAAAGAGAAAGTGAAGGAGTGTAAAAGAGAAAGTGAGAGATCGAGAAGGTGAAAGAGAAAGTATGAAAAACGGAGAGAAAATAAGAAAAGAAACAAGGGGAAAATTGAGTTATTAGCAAGGGAGTAAAAAACAAGGACAGAAAAGGGAATGAAAGGTTTAATCAATACTTAATTTGCCACTCCTGCCACCACAGGTAAGAACCACGACATTTTATCAATGTTCTACTCTTAGAAATAAATTTCACAGTATATATACATACATTCGGGGTGTTTATTGAGGTTGATAGACAACATTCCTTTACGTCTGGTCTTCAAAGAAGTCATATTGCTCCCAGAGCCTCCAGATGAACTAGAAATAGACTCACATACCTCCAGCTACTGGGGGGGGGGGCCTGAGGGAGCAAGTTAAAGAGTTATACCCCAATAGTGCACGTCTGACTGGGAAAGCTAGTGTTGCTCCCAATGTGTGGAGCTGGGAAAAGGGGCATGCAATATAAACCACAACGTGCAATTAATACTTCTAATGTTTTAATTAGACACGTATTGGCGCACCCACAACGATGTCAGATGTTATCAGTCTAAGGAGAAAGGGATAAGAGAGAGAGAGAGAGAGAGACAGGGGGTAGAGATAAGCTCAGTCATGGCTTTGTGGAGTGTGTGACGGTGTGTGTGTGTGAGGGCGTGTGAGAGGGGGCTGTGCCGGGTAATTATTAGATAGTAATGATCTATTAACAGGTAGGCACTGTGGCCTGTGGGAGACCAGAGTGTCTCGTCTCCCTTTGATCTAATCGTGGAACGATATTTGAGTGGCTGCTTGTGTGGCTGGCTCTCTGTTTGTGTTAGTGTCATTATGCAATAGTGAACGATATTTGAGTGGCTGCTTGTGTGGCTGGCTCTCTGTTTGTGTTAGTGTCATTATGCAATAGTGAACGATATTTGAGTGGCTGCTTGTGTGGCTGGCTCTCTGTTTGTGTTAGTGTCATTATGCAATAGTGAACGATATTTGAGTGGCTGCTTGTGTGGCTGGCTCTCTGTTTGTGTTAGTGTCATTATGCAATGGTGAATGATATTTGAGTGGCTGCTTGTGTGGCTGGCTCTCTGTTTGTGTTAGTGTCATTATGCAATGGTGAACAATATGTGTGGTGTGTGTGTGTGTGTGGTGTGTAGTGTGTGGTGTGAGCATGGCCTCGCCTCCATTACAACAGTAAGCAGTCCATTAGCAGGGCATACGTGTGTTTGTGTGTGTGTGTGTGGTGTGAGCATGGCCTCGCCTGCATTACTCCGTGCCAGACAGACAGGTTTTTTCCCAGGGATCCCAGAGGTTTAACATTGATACACAATGGATGACGCCCCGTCTGTGTTCTCGTCCGTCCACTGTGTCCTCATCCGTCCACTGTCCTGACTGGCTCATCCGACCAGCCTTGTCACGATTATTAAGCCGTACTCGTTCTAATTCCATTTAGACAGATTTCTGCGGGGCTCACTCAGATTTGCCCTCTCGCATTTCAGACCGTCTCGTGATATCGATTTTCTGTCCGTATAAAACCCACGTTTCCTCTCGTAACAATGCGGATGGCATTGGATAGGTCTGTGGGGGATTCCTACTGATGTGCTTGTGTTGTAGCGTACTTATGATTTAAGAGACTACAGAAGATTTGTGTCCCCAGAGTCACTCCATATTACTCCCATATAAGGGCGCGACCTCCCACGATCAGATTGTGTATCCATAAGCCACTTCCACATCTCCACGGAGATCCTAGCATTTGCATATGATTCGCATTATTCATCGGTCGAAGACAACGCACCGTATGCAAATGTTTCCAATGAGAAATCCAAATCATCGTATTTGTTAGCGCGCGTGAATGTGTTACAACCGAGTGTTGAACTCATTAGCGGAACGATCCGGAGACGCTGGATCTCTGCCCTGTCCTGTTTTAGAGATAGAGCAGTGGTGTGGTGAGGGAAGAATGGTTTCATCTTTTGGCTCTGGCTTTTATCAAACTAAACATGCCCATTGGCCTCCCTAACGTTGCCCGAAATACTTTAAGATTATTAAAATGTAATAAAAATACACTGAAAACGTCAATACATTGTTCATACATTTAGCCTATTAGCCTAACAGTACGTTCATACATTTAGCCTATTAGCCTAACAGTACGTTCATACATTTAGCCTATTAGCCTAACAGTACGTTCATACATTTAGCCTATTAGCCTAACAGTACGTTCATACATTTAGCCTATTAGCCTAACAGTACGTTCATACATTTATTGCCATTGTTATAATTTGTTTGGTTAAAACAGCGAAATTTGACCCAAAAAGCAATGCTTGCAATGCAATTTGTAGAAAACTAGTAGAAGTTGTAAATAAATAAGGGTTGAAACTGATTTAGTCATATGCACAAACTTTAAGAAGCTTAAGAAATGTATCTCCCAGGTTGTGTCACAGTCCCCACTGTCCTCTATGTTCCTCACAAGGACCTACTCATGTTCACACAAACACCTCAGCCTTCCTAATAGAGAGCCCTGCTCACTAAAATGACAAGCCATTAGATGTTTCTCATAGCGACCCTCCGAATACCCCTTTGGCTAGACTGGTCTCGCCTGCGACTACGTGCATGTGCGTGCATGTCCCATACAGACTGGTCTCTCCTGCGACTATGTGCATGTGCGTGCATGTCCCATACAGACTGGTCTCTCCTGAGACTACATGCATGTCCCATACAGGCGTGCCACTTTGGGTAGCACTCCTATCCCCCCATGGGCTGGTGCCTGGTGGGCAGAGAGTGGCACACGCCAGGCTAACTGACGGGCTTCGTGGGTGGTCCTGTAAAGCCCCGGTGACGCCCCGCCCACTTCCCTGCATGGGTTGTGTGTAATGATGACACCGCATGTCTCTTACATTTACATAGAGCTCATTGCCCAAACGCCCGGCGATTCAGTGACTCAGACAGTCAGCGCTGGCAAGCAGGAGTGCTGAACTACTCACACATTGTCCCCTCTATATGCAATTTGGGCGCGCTATAATTTACTTGTTTGTTTAATGAGCTGAATGTGTGTTTGCGTGTGTTAGAAGTTATGATGATGAGAAGATATTGTGTTTTTGTACATTTAGAAAAACCTTTTCAGCATTGCTTTAAAAATGGTTAACAGTCTATTAACTAAAATATACTTAGGCCTGTATATATGTTTTATATATATAACGACCACAGCACCATGTTCCACAAAGGACAACAGACACACAACAAACCCCCAAAACTATAATGACCACAGCACCATGTTCCACAGAAAAGACACAGACACAACAAACCTTTTAAAATACTTTTAAAAGCATGACCCATAGGGAGCTTTCAGCATCTCAGTATGCATTCATGCTAATGGTGGATTAGCCTAATAGCTGTTGCGAATACAGGGTTGCCAACTCTCACGCATCTGGCGTGAGTCTCCCGCTTTAAGCATCAATCTCACGCTCTCACACACAAGCAAGAAATGTCACGCCAAAATCTAAATTCTCCCCTTTCAATCCGCTAATTTTCTGTTAATGACAGACTAGACTAGACCACATCGTATTAACAGGAGAGAAGGTTAAAGCCCTCAGCTGTAACATATTCTGTCTACAACGTTCTCCAAGAACAAATACATCAGCCATCATTCTATTATTATTTTGCCTAAATCAGGGTTTATACACAGTAAACAAGGACTTAAATATTTTTTAATTAGGGTTAGGTTCACCAAACATTTCCTCTGCACGCTCATGCGCGCGTTATAGAATTTTACAGAGTCTCACTCCAGCCGGAGTCCCAAAGTTGGCAACCCTGGCTAATATGTAAAACCACCAGTAAAACATTGTGAATTTGACAACGTTAAACACATAAACTAACCCACATAACTGTGGCGATTTTATTACCAATTAACAATGTACATTATTTTACATAGAAGGTTACCCAACCTGTCAACTATTCATGTATACCGAGTTTCCCTGTAACAGTTTTGAGTCTTTAACAGTAAACTCAGCCTGAGTTGAATCTGTGACATATAAATAACCACCTATGATTAAGTGAGTAATAGATTGTATAAAAAAGCTAAGCTGACGGTGATCAATTGAAACAGCAGAGCAACAATAACTTTGTCAACAGGCAATCGACAAAAGAGCCCGGATGAGGTACAACACTTGTGATAAAGATCCCGGATGAGGTACAACACTTGTGATAAAGAGCCCGGATGAGGTACAACACTTGTGATAAAGAGCCCGGATGAGGTACAACACTTGTGATAAAGAGCCCGGATGAGGTACAACACTTGTGATAAAGAGCCCGGATGAGGTACAACACTTGTGATAAAGATCCCGGATGAGGACAAGAGTTGTGATAAAGAGCCCGGATGAGGACAAGAGTTGTGATAAAGAGCCCGGATGAGGTACAACACTTGTGATAAAGAGCCCGGATGAGGTACAACACTTGTGATAAAGAGCCCGGATGAGGTACAACACTTGTGATAAAGATCCCGGATGAGGACAAGAGTTGTGATAAAGATCCCGGATGAGGACAAGAGTTGTGATAAAGAGCCCGGATGAGGACAAGAGTTGTGATAAAGAGCCCGGATGAGGTACAACACTTGTGATAAAGAGCCCGGATGAGGACAAGAGTTGTGATAAAGAGCCCGGATGAGGTACAACACTTGTGATAAAGAGCCCGGATGAGGTACAACACTTGTGATAAAGAGCCCGGATGAGGTACAACACTTGTGATAAAGATCCCGGATGAGGTACAACACTTGTGATAAAGAGCCCGGATGAGGTACAACACTTGTGATAAAGAGCCCGGATGAGGTACAACACTTGTGATAAAGAGCCCGGATGAGGACAAGAGTGATAAAGTACAGGACGGATGAGTACAACACTTGTGATAAAGAGCCCGGATGAGGTACAACACTTGTGATAAAGAGCCCGGATGAGGTACAACACTTGTGATAAAGAGCCCGGATGAGGTACAACACTTGTGATAAAGAGCCCGGATGAGGTACAACACTTGTGATAAAGAGCCCGGATGAGGTACAACACTTGTGATAAAGAGCCCGGATGAGGTACAACACTTGTGATAAAGAGCCCGGATGAGGTACAACACTTGTGATAAAGAGCCCGGATGAGGTACAACACTTGTGATAAAGAGCCCGGATGAGGTACAACACTTGTGATAAAGAGCCCGGATGAGGTACAACACTTGTGATAAAGAGCCCGGATGAGGTACAACACTTGTGATAAAGAGCCCGGATGAGGTACAACACTTGTGATAAAGAGCCCGGATGAGGTACAACACTTGTGATAAAGAGCCCGGATGAGGTACAACACTTGTGATAAAGAGCCCGGATGAGGTACAACACTTGTGATAAAGATCCCGGATGAGGTACAACACTTGTGATAAAGATCCCGGATGAGGACAAGAGTTGTGATAAAGATCCCGGATGAGGTACAACACTTGTGATAAAGAGCCCGGATGAGGACAAGAGTTGTCATCCAGTCTAGAATAAAGATACTGTGCATCGGTCAATATTTCTTCAAGTTTAAGTCTACTTGCCAAATAAGTCAGTTACTTTCTTTTAACTCCTAAACAGATGGTCAACAGACATGACAAGGTCAAAGAAATCCTGGGTGGTAAGTGTTGATATTTAACCAATTATCTTAAGGATGGCTGTGCTGGTTTGTGATGTGCGTGCGTATGCGTGTGTGTGTGTGTGTGTACTGCCATTTGCTAGCTACTGTGGTGGTTGAGATGACAGTGCTTATAAATAATCACACTGGTGTCAAGAAGTTTCAGCAAAGAAATATGTACGTAAGGTGCCCGTTTTCTAGGTGCTGGTGTGTGAGGGTGTTTGAGAGTGAGGGGACGTGAGAAAATAGCCTTGTTGTGTCCTTGACAGAATGTGTGAGGAGGGGTGAGAGGATTGGAGTCTCTGTGTGTGTATGTCTCTGTGTGTGTGTGTGTGTGTGTGTGTCTTGATGTTCTCATTTGCACATTTATACGAGTTAGTTAAAAATAAAGTGGCTGAAAATCCCATGGATTGTCTTTTTGTTCGGTTTTCACTGAACTACGTCTGTAGCCGATGGGGAGGATTATTGTTACAGAGGAAAATAAACTGAAAGCAAGAAAAAAGCCACAGGGGTCCACATCCCTAATGGCCAGAGAGACCTCTGTATGTTTCTATGAACGACACAACTTCCTGTCACCCAGAATCCAGTCACTGGCAGGGATAAATAGGCACTAGCATCTCTGAGCCTGGAGTTGTACACGTGGAGGACCTGCTGTCCTGATTCATGCCCCATCCAGGAAAGACCGGAGACCTCGTCAACACATCCATCTGAGCTGGACGTCAACAAGCCGTGGTACGTCATTTGACGAAAGATCCCAGGCTACTGCCGGGAAAACCGCAAGGACGTCACATGACCTAAGCCTGTCCCTCTGCTGGGTGAATGAAAAGCAACCGGCTCCCTGTCATTTAGCCATGGTGAAGCAGATTCAATAGCCATGGTGAAGCTGATTCAGTAGCCATGGTGAAGCAGATTCAGTAGCCATGGTGAAGCAGATTCCGTAGCCATGGTGAAGCACATTCAGTAGCCATGGTGAAGCTGAATCAGTAGCCATGGTGAAGCTGAATCAGTAGCCATGGTGAAGCAGATTCAGTAGCCATGGTGAAGTAGATTCAGTAGCCATGGTGAAGCAGATTCAGTAGCCATGGTGAAGCAGATTCAGTAGCCATTGTGAAGCTGAATCAGTAGCCATGGTGAAGCTGATTCAGTAGCCATGGTGAAGCAGATTCAGTAGCCATGGTGAAGCTGATTCAGTAGCCATGGTGAAGCTGATTCAGTAGCCATGGTGAAGCTGATTCAGTAGCCATGGTGAAGCTGAATCAGTAGCCATGGTGAAGCAGATTCAGTAGCCATGGTGAAGCTGAATCGTGAGATGCTGTCGAAAGCCACAGTTATGGTAGATTACTATTTCCACATGTTATGCATGTATGTATATATGTAACATATGTGTATATGTTATGTACGTGCGTGTACATTGCCATGTCCATCTCCATCCATTGCACATACGCATGCTTAGTGCGCTCCCATTTGTGTCTGTGTGTATAAGTGTGTCCAAACAGAGGAAGTGTGACAGATTATACACACCTAATGTGTACACGTGCCAGCCTTTGCAGCATCTTGTTACAATTGTTTTGATCCGGTTGTGTTCGTGTTCATTTGGTTGTGTGAAAACATCAACATTGCTCCTTCTTGAAAACAGTTTAGTGATCACATAGAATTAACCTGATTTCACCTGATTCCTGTTTGGAGTGCCTCAATAGAAACCTCAGACTACTCTCTTCTCAGTGGAATATGTGATTTGGGATGCAGTTATGTGACATACACTGGCTCTCTGAACTATTGACCCCTTTAGATATGTCCACATTGTATTGTGTTACAACATAACATCTAAAAGGATTAAAGTAGGTTTGGCTTCTTTGAACTGGAATCTTCCCTAAAGTCCCATGTCTCTTGCAGACTTCAGAAGGTATTCCCAAACCACACATGGTACAGATGGTATTCACAGGCTTGCCTCAAACAACACATGGTACAGATGGTATTCACAGGCTTGCCTCAAACAACACCTGGTACAGATGGTATTCACAGGCTTGCCCCAAAAAACACATGGTACAGATGGTATTCACAGGCTTGCCTCAAACAACACCTGGTACAGATGGTATTCACAGGCTTGCCTCAAAACAACACCTGGTACAGATGTTATTCACAGGCTTGCCTCAAACCACACCTGGTACAGATGGTATTCACAGATGGTATTCCCAAACCACACATGGTACAGATGGTATTCACAGATGGTATTCCCAAACCACACCTGGTAGAGATGGCATTCACAGATGGTATTCCCAAACCACACATGGTACAGATGGTATTCACAGGCTTGCCCCAAACAACACATGGTAGAGATGGTATACACAGATGATATTCCCAAACCACACCTGGTACAGATGGTATTCACAGATGGTATACCCAAACCACACCTGGTAGAGATGGTATTCACAGATGGTATTCCGAAACCACACCTGGTAGAGATGGTATTCACAGACGGTATTCCCAAACCACACCTGGCTGTACATTCCTAAACTCCAACCCAAGTGTTTGAAATGTTACACTGACTTCTGGTATGGCCTCAATCCTACTACAGTTTGTAACAAACGTCAGATACCTCTGATAGTGAGTTAGCAACACCTCCTCACCATTTATTTCTATATTGACAGTGTCCTCTCCACTGTCTTTCACCATTCAGGATCGTTTCTGACATTAGAGCATAAGTCAGTTAACTAACGGTCATATCTGCTCACACTCTCTTAAAAGCGTGTTCGACTTCTAATGTGTGTATTAGCGACCTCAGCTGAACCAGGCCTATGTAGGCTGATTCTGGCTAATGCCCACTGGCTACTCAAATGCCCAATACAAATTGTGCAAATAATAAAAACAAACATCCCATTGGCTACCAGACTTGTTTTATAATATATACATATTTATATTTCCCCCTCACAACATAATAGAAGATTGTGAGCCCACTGAGACATTTGCCAGAACTGCCAGATGGTGAATACGTCCATGGGCAGCACTACATTACTTTACTTGAGGCAATGCTTTGTGTATCATAAACACCTTTCTGAAGCACAAACCAAGCTTCCCTGCATGCTGATGTCGAGTAATTTGGGAGCTCCAAATGGAAGACAACTTAGAGGAACTCAATACACACTAGAGACGGAATACCAAAAATCTATTGGGACATTCAAGTCAAAATTGCTGTTTTTGCTAAACACTCAAAGCTACGAGAATACGATTAGCAGAAAAATAAGTGGTACGAGGCCAGACTGTCACCTTACATTTCTGTCTGTAACAACACAAGTTCAGGTTAACCAAGAATAATAGTCTTTCAGAGTTCCTGTCTTTCAGAGTGTAAGTATTGAGAAAATTGAACCTAAAGCAAATGAAAGAAATATAAAAGCTATTTTTCATGGTTGTGGATATGGAGGCAGGCGCGGAGGTGGCATCAACAGAGAATATTCACCTAAACGACCGACTTGATTACAAAGCCTCGCTACAGCTACGACAACGAGACGCAAGATGAACAATGGCAAACACTAGAACAGGTGGAACTTGAATAGGGACAAACAGAGAGGCAAACAAGACACATGTGAAATGACAAAATGAAAATAGAAACGGACCAAACAGAACTAAAAGACACTGAACATAGAAACGCCACTGACAGCAAGGTATGGGCCGAGAGTGGCATTTACAGTGTGCATTAACAGTGGATGTCCTGCGAACCACAGTCATCACTTTACTCAGTGTCCTTCTACGAAATGTTCGCCGAATTCTTCTTGTCATGGTGAGTTTACGACTACAGTATGAAACAAGAGTGCAATGGGATTTAAATCAGCAGACTGACTGGACTAGTCTGGAGTGTTAAACCTTTCCCCCCTTATGAACTCTAGGTTGGGTTAGCGGTGTGTTTTGGGTAATGGTGCTGGTGTATTGTGGAGACCCCAGAATGAGCCCGGTGGCCTTTATTTGTACATCGGTAGACAAAGTGCTTCTGTGAACTTTGATATTCAATCAACGTCAAGACAAGTTAGCTTTTTCACCAGAAGCAGCCATGCGTGCAGTGGCATGAAACCACCTCCACCGTGTTTTACAGATGCACTGGTTTACTTTGGGTTATCGGCAGCTCCTTCTAACTCCTCCGTTCTTTTGCCTTACCATCACTCGGGTTAAAGGTTTACCGTCGCCTCATCAGCGCATTAAACTGTTCCAAAACAGTAACGTCTAATCTCTGTATTTCTTAGACAATTCTAATCCGGCTAATCTGATCGGACGCTGGCATCTTGCCATGTAGCGATTGTATTTGAGCTGCCGAACAGCAGATTGTAATAGTTTTGCCACAGCATTCTGGAGGTTGCACTGGCCCTTGGCCCCCACCACCCACACACTACCCACCCTGGACAATATCCGTACATCCTGTACTATAACTGGACATTGCTATTCTTTGCACAACTGTATATTTAACTAGATATGGCTCTTTTGCACAATTTGATACTTGAACCTGGACATTGCTCTTTTCTGGACATTGCTACTTTGCACTATTGAGATACATATTTCACAATATATATTTACCCAGTTCATACGCCAGATAGGCAGGGTCTCTGGACTGTTCGTGTTGTATGTTTTGCTCTGTTTGCACTGTTTTGTGTACGTCTTAAAATGTCTTAAAACGTGTGTTCTAACGCTGCAGCTGGTGGTCAGAAAGAAATCCTTGTGTGTGTAAACAAATTTACACCTGATTTGAATAGATGTTTTAACATAGATAGCCCCCAACGCTAAATGAGTGTGGATACTGATGGAGTATGACTACTGGTAGAGTACGACTACTGGTGGAGTAGGACTACTGGTGGAGTACGACCACGGGTGGAGTACGACCACGGGTGGAGTACGACCACGGGTGGAGTACGACCACTGGTGGAGTACGACCACTGGTGGAGTACGACCACTGGTGGAGTACGACCACTGGTGGAGTACGACCACTGGTGGAGTACGACCACTGGTGGAGTACGACCACTGGTGGAGTACGACCACTGGTGGAGTACGACCACTGGTGGAGTACGGCCACTGGTGGAGTACGGCCACTGGTGGAGTACGGCCACTGGTGGAGTACGACCACTGGTGGAGTACGACCACTGGTGGAGTACGACCACTGGTGGAGTACGACTACTGGTGGAGTACGACTACTGATGGAGTACGGCTACTGGTGGAGTACGGCTACTGGTGGAGTACGACTACTGGTGGAGTACGACTACGTACGACTACTGGTGGAGTATGACTACTGTGGAGTACGGCTACTGATGGAGTACGACTACTGGTGGAGTACGACTACTGGTGGAGTACGACTACTGGTGGAGTATGACTACTGGTGGAGTACGGCTACTGATGGAGTACGGCTACTGATGGAGTACGACTACTGGTGGAGTATGACCACTGGTGGAGTATGACTACTGGTGGAGTACGACTACTGATGGAGTATGACTACTGATGGAGTATGACCACTGATGGGATGACCACGGGTGACTACTGATGGAGTATGACTACTGGTGGAGTATGACCACGGGTGGACTACTGGTACTGGTGGAGTACGACTACTGGTGGAGTACGACTACTGATGGAGTATGACTACTGATGGAGTATGACTACTGGTGGAGTATGACTACTGGTGGAGTACGACTACTGGTGGAGTACGACTACTGATGGAGTACGACTACTGATAGAGTATGACTACTGGTGGAGTACGACTACTGATAGAGTATGACTACTGGTGGAGTACGACTACTGGTGGAGTACGACTACTGGTGGAGTACGACTACTGGTGGAGTACGACTACTGGTGGAGTACGACTACTGATGGAGTACGACTACTGGTGGAGTACGACTACTGATGGAGTACGACTACTGATGGAGTACGACTACTGGTGGAGTATGACTACTGATGGAGTATGACCACGGGTGGAGTATGACTACTGATGGAGTACGGCTACTGATGGAGTACGGCTACTGATGGAGTATGACCACGGGTGGAGTATGGCTACTGATGGAGTATGACTACTGGTGGAGTATGACCACGGGTGGAGTATGACTACTGGTGGAGTACGACTACTGGTGGAGTATGGCTACTGATGGAGTACGACTACTGGTGGAATACGACTACTGATGGAGTACGACTACTGGTGGAGTATGACTACTGGCGGAGTAGGACTACTGGTGGAGTACGACTACTGGTGGAGTACGACTACTGGTGGAGTACGACTACTGGTGGAGTACGACTACTGATGGAGTACGACTACTGATGGAGTATGACTACTGGTGGAGTATGACTACTGATGGAGTATGACCACGGGTGGAGTATGGCTACTGATGGAGTACGACTACTGATGGAGTACGACTACTGATGGAGTACGACTACTGCCACTAAATGCAGACTCCAAAGGCAGACACAAAAGATAGATCTGAGACCACACATTCACAGCTTTTTTCTGTGTGAACAATCAATGCAACGGGGTACACCTAATAAATCAGAAACAACTGTAAATCAAACCTTTTTTGTAAAGACGTTTCATGTTGGTTTTGATTTAAGGACGCTACTTCTTTAATCAGTTGGATTCATCAAGACTACAACATCCACACTCTAATCCAGAATCACACTGAACACAAGTGCACTTTCTAGTGCCTCAGTTCGTTTCAGAAGATTGTATCTTAGACAACTCATCAAGCCTTCCTTATATATTCACCATCATCAGTAAATGGTTTTCCGTGTTAACAGAATGCACGTGGCAACATTGTAGCTCCCATTCTGTGTCTTGATTCTTTTTCTGCATGGACGTTCTCAAACACACTGCTTTGTTTTTCATATCCCCGTACACAGCTCTCATTATTTTGTTAGCTCTGGTCTTCCTCATCTGTAAGGTATCTCTCATGTCAATTTGCAAAATTATACTATTCACTTTCTGACAAAAACCGCATAGATCCAATAGTCAAATGATTCTACATTCTTTAGTTAAAGTAGCAATAAATGAGCTGAACTTGCTTGCCGGATGCTAGCAATGTGAAAGCTAGTCGGCCCTACTTAGTTTCGAATGTGTCAAGACAGAAGAGACAGAATGAGCGGAACCAATAACTGCAACATCGTAAAAGCTCAACCAAGGAAAATATCTTGTGACAACTACAACATTGCTGTGAGACAAAATGCAATTTCAAATCCGTTTTCTCAGCTTTTATATTCGGTTGAAGATAACTATACAATAATAATACTAAGAAAATAAATAAAGTTGACATGCTACGTAATTATAATGAAATATATACATTTATGTAAATATCCCATTAGGTTTCCGACCCCAGTAATATCGTGTTGCCCCTGTTGAGCGTATAGGATGTATATACGTATATCCTACGCACAACTTACAGTTACCCACATTCACATATTTACACATACAGTATATGTATCTAAACAGGTCCTATTAGGTCAATGTTATTCCGTTGTTTTCAGACAGGGTCAACTTTGGTCGATAAGACATCAGTGTGAGGGCTGCTAGAAGAACAAAATATTGCAATTATTTTTGCAGTGGGTGAGCAAATACTAGACTGCAATGAAGGTCACCAGGCCTTGCAATGAAAAACCCGGATCCAGGGAGTATACTCTGTTTGGGTGATGAATGATGAGCACATGGTTCTAGGGGGTAGTACAGTGCAGCTACAGAATTTGCAATAAGGCGATTTTGTGGGACATAAGACGGTTTACTGAGGAATACAGCACAGGAGAATACACGTTTTCCGATGACAGGATTTTGCGATCCTGATTAACCTATACTGCCTGTCTGCCCTCCACCTGCCACAGGAAACGTTTTTGGAACAGCGGGTGACCAGGGTCGGAACGGTCAGTAAAGATCCTCCCAGCATGATTTCTCGCCCATGTGAAGTAAAGAGTGCAGGTGGCAGTTCAATACTCATTATCTGGACATTGTGAAACATTGCAGTTTACTTTTGCTGCGACAGAAACAGACCCCGAACCAGATTATGTAAAAAGGGAGGATGGACTCCATGATGATATATAGAGCAGAATCAGGATAGACGGATATTTTCAGATGTCTTCAGTTGTGGGCTAAACATGCCTTTCATTACAGGTGGACTTTACTGATACACCTCTATAAAAACAGAATCTCCCGAGCAGAGGGCAAATGAATAGAAACACATAATTGTGATCAACATAAACTGTGCAAAGTAGTTTCCACTGTATATAGTGTATATTGTAGTTTCCACTGTATATAGTAGTTTCCACTGTATATTGTAGTTTCCACTGTATATTGTAGTTTCCACTGTATATTGTAGTTTCCACTGTATATACTAGTTTACACTGTATATAGTAGTTTCCACTGTATATTGTAGTTTCCACTGTATATTGTAGTTTCCACTGTATATAGTAGTTTCCACTGTATATTGTAGTTTCCACTGTATATTGTAGTTTCCACTGTATATTGTAGTTTCCACTGTATATAGTAGTTTACACTGTATATAGTAGTTTCCACTGTATATTGTAGTTTCCACTGTATATTGTAGTTTCCACTGTATATAGTAGTTTACACTGTATATAGTAGTTTACACTGTATATAGTAGTTTCCACTGTATATAGTAGTTTACACTGTATATAGTAGTTTCCACTGTATATTGTAGTTTCCACTGTATATTGTAGTTTCCACTGTATATTGTAGTTTACACTGTATATAGTAGTTTACACTGTATATAGTAGTTTCCACTGTATATAGTAGTTTCCACTGTATATAGTAGTTTCCACTGTATATAGTAGTTTCCACTGTATATAGTAGTTTACACTGTATATAGTAGTTTACACTGTATATAGTAGTTTCCACTGTATATTGTAGTTTACACTGTATATAGTAGTTTACACTGTATATAGTAGTTTCCACTGTATATAGTAGTTTACACTGTATATAGTAGTTTACACTGTATATAGTAGTTTACACTGTATATAGTAGTTTACACTGTATATAGTAGTTTACACTGTATATAGTAGTTTCCACTGTATATAGTAGTTTACACTGTATATAGTAGTTTCCACTGTATATTGTAGTTTCCACTGTATATAGTAGTTTCCACTGTATATTGTAGTTTACACTGTATATAGTAGTTTACACTGTATATAGTAGTTTCCACTGTATATTGTAGTTTACACTGTATATAGTAGTTTCCACTGTATATTGTAGTTTCCACTGTATATTGTAGTTTCCACTGTATATTGTAGTTTCCACTGTATATTGTAGTTTCCACTGTATATAGTAGTTTACACTGTATATAGTAGTTTCCACTGTATATTGTAGTTTCCACTGTATATAGTAGTTTCCACTGTATATAGTAGTTTACACTGTATATAGTAGTTTACACTGTATATAGTAGTTTCCACTGTATATAGTAGTTTACACTGTATATAGTAGTTTCCACTGTATATTGTAGTTTCCACTGTATATTGTAGTTTCCACTGTATATAGTAGTTTACACTGTATATTGTAGTTTACACTGTATATAGTAGTTTACACTGTATATAGTAGTTTACACTGTATATAGTAGTTTCCACTGTATATAGTAGTTTACACTGTATATAGTAGTTTCCACTGTATATAGTAGTTTACACTGTATATAGTAGTTTCCACTGTATATTGTAGTTTCCACTGTATATTGTAGTTTCCACTGTATATTGTAGTTTACACTGTATATTGTAGTTTACACTGTATATAGTAGTTTACACTGTATATAGTAGTTTACACTGTATATAGTAGTTTCCACTGTATATAGTAGTTTACACTGTATATAGTAGTTTCCACTGTATATAGTAGTTTACACTGTATATAGTAGTTTCCACTGTATATTGTAGTTTCCACTGTATATAGTAGTTTCCACTGTATATTGTAGTTTACACTGTATATAGTAGTTTACACTGTATATAGTAGTTTACACTGTATATAGTAGTTTACACTGTATATAGTAGTTTCCACTGTATATAGTAGTTTACACTGTATATAGTAGTTTACACTGTATATAGTAGTTTACACTGTATATAGTAGTTTACACTGTATATAGTAGTTTACACTGTATATAGAAGTTACCACTGTATATAGTTGTTTTCACTGTACGACTATATACAGTACTTTACTAGATTTTCTTTTATAATTGCATGTTTTTACTGTAAAGTATTTTTACTGTAAACCACCACTGTTCTAATTAAACCCTTTTGGTTCATTTCTAGTGAGACAGATGGCATACGGCAATTCTGCATTCAAACAGCCAACCTTACACAGTTAGACTTACGCTATATAAAAAATTAGAAAACATGCTTTCTTGGCTGTTTGAATGCAGAATTGCTGTATGCCATTAGAAAACAGCCTAAAAAATGCAGTTTGTTCTGGGGTGGCTACAACTAATTGATAACAGTGATTATAAAATAACCAATTTCATTATCAATTGATTATCCCAAAAAAGGCTAAATGACAACAGAGTTGGTTGAAGGTTGTGTGTGACCAAAGTCGTCTAAGCTATTAGAACACACATTATGTTGAAAATGGAAAAAAACGTATTACTGCTAAATGTGCAAAGCTCAATGTAAATCACATAGGAGCATTACTGTGATAAATGAGCACTTGAGAAAACACATCGCATCTATTATACCCAGTCATTTCACATATTTTCTCAAATATATCAATTATATTTGTGAACCTACACATTTGATTCTTTTCTCCACTTTGCTCAGTGAGAGAGTTTCCGTATATTATAAATGTCAGCAGGAATTACCCGACATCCAATGGTAGCTTTGATGATGTTTCACTCCCACCTGAGACTCTAGAAGATGGATCAAACCCTTAGCTGAGCCCTTAATCTAAAGGAGGTAGATGGGGAGTCTTTCCTGAAGTCAACCACCAACTCTACATCCACTTTGACTGTGCTAATTATCAGGTTAATGGCCTGTCGACCTCCACAGTAAATAACCATAATAACCAACAGTGATGAGACTGGGCAGAGTGTTGCCATCTGTAGACTGGAGTAGCTTGACACATAGTTGGAGGCGCAGTCATTAATGTAAAGTTTGTAAAAGAGGAGTGAGAGCACACAACCCTGAGGCACACCCATGCTGAGACACAGAGTCCTACATGTGTGCCAGTGCATGTCCTGTTGGCTCGGGAGTAACTGATCCAGATTTCAAGTTCGACACGTTCATTATTGGATAGAGTTCACGTTGTGGTCGTTCTGAGATGACGGTGATAAACGCCACACCAAAGTTTAAAAATAACTTCCAGATTTGAAAGTGGCAGGACGTTTGCACTGCTTAAGTGTCATATTTAATTAGGGAATGGGAGTGCTGCGTATCACAGTATTAAAATGTACCAATGACTGCACGTGCTCAGAAAGTGTTTGCGGATGCAGACGAGTGGGCCCATAAAACATATTTTTTGTAGGCACTTCAGATGAGCCTATCTTCAGTTTCTAATTATGGATATATTAGCTGTAATTCTGATAAGGGTCTGGTCAAGAAGATGTTCGCAAGACTCAATCCAACAGCTCGCTCAAACGCGTCTGTAGAAACACCCACGTGAACTAAAAACGCCCTGTGAATTCTCAGGCAAATTATGGACTTCCTCTTTCGCTAAACGGTTCTGATTGCTTGAGGTGTCAAAGATGTCATTGAGCGTGCAATGTCAGTGTGGGGAAAATGATGTTAGAACGGACAAAATGGATGATTACTGAGGTATCAAAACAATAAGGACGAGATCCCCTCACTTTGGAACAGATGGCTAACGACTTGGAGGAACTCTGCAGTGGAGCGAGTCACTGCGCTGAAGGTTAAACACGGGGCTGCTTAAAATGACTGATGTCTGAAGTCGAAAGGGAAGATAAACGCAGACGCGTCTCAAGCTAGATGCATTCGTGTAATTGAAGCTGAATTGTTGCTGTTAGGTCTAACGTAACTCGTTAAACACAAACATTACTTATTAGGTGACCTAAGCTGAAAGCGTGTGAACGGGCACCTGGGAGAGGTGGGGTTGGGGGGGGTGCTGGTGACGGTTAGGGTAAGCTGACAAACCTCCTGACATGTGAACCCGTTTAATTCAATACAAAGGAACCTGTGTGTGTGTGTGGTGGGGGGTGCAGCCTTTGTCACCGTAGTAACTGTGTCTCATTGAGCGTGAGTACAGCCCCGGGGCCGTTACTGACAGGGTGGGGATGAGACCGAGGACATGCTCCATACACACACTCACACACACGAGCCTCAATCTCTAAGCGTAATAATCACACACGTTAACGTGACAGGTGCACTCTTTTACACATTATTTGCCCTGGCGCCACAGGGCACGGCGCAGAACAGAGAGATCACGGGGTGAGGCTGCTTAAGTGCCTACATTAACTCCGTGACACAGAGCTCCGGTGGCGACGAGGGGCCACGTGGACAACCGGAGAGAACTGCTGCGCCCTGTAAAAGATTATTTGGGAGAGTTTTATATGGAAATGTTGTGGATTGACTCGTCGCCCGTAGAACCAGTGCAGCCTCCGACCGTATATGGTGATTTAGCTACGCAGCATGAGGTTATTAAAGCACATGCTTCCCCTGGGCGGCGGACAGATTCAATAAGTGCCCCATTTAATCTCAGACACGACATATGTACATTTTTAATTAAAGGCCCGACTGCCAGATTTCGATAGTTTTCATCGACACTTTGTTGTTTTCCAAAATCCCGCCCCCCTCGGTTCTGAACGCTCTCACCGTAGGAGTCCTCGCCTTCTGCTGCATGACTAAAATCCAAAAGTGCTCTGGCCTTATAGCTAATTATTCCGCTGGCTAGCGTGGAGTGGAGGGAGAAAGAAAGGTAATTTCACGAGAAACAAGCCGTTTGACTCTTAATTAATAATTTACGTCGGCTTCAAGGGGGTCATGAAGCTTAGCTGCGGGCTCGGCGGACAAACCCACTGGGTTCTGCCTTTTCCTCTTTTCATTTTTTTCCACCCTTCTTCCTCATTTTAGACAGGTTCAGTTCTGCACTCCCACTGGACCCGCAGCTTCATTTAGTATGCTGAGGGAGAAAGACCTTGGTCTGAATTGGCTATCAAATTTTTACATTATAAGATATCGACAAGTCGGCTGAGTCGAGGGCCACGCTAGAGACGGAGGAAGAGAGAGGGAGAGATCCTCATGGGAGCAGAGAGAGAGAGAGCAGGGGTTGATGGGACAGAACTGATTAAAGAGCTCAAGAAGAGCTCTGATACTGTAGGAGCCCATTCTGGAGGGGACCTGAGATGGGACTCTGCTACTCTCTACTTCTCTCTCTCTCTCTCTCACACACATACACAAACTGCCTCTCTCTCTCTCATACTCTCTCTCTCAATCTCTCTCTCCCACATACCCAAACTCTTACTGCTCGTGCACTGTCTAACTCTGTGGGCTTATCTACCATTTGAGGTCATATGAATGGACAGTTATACAAGTTTTAACTATATAACATCTGTAACCGCTGATAGTAGGAGCCAAAACATTACTCGCAAATAAACATCAATTCATTCATGCCTCCAGACATTTTACCATCACCCGTCATTTCCCTTTTTTGCATTCATTCCATTTGAGGCCTGTTTCTAGGTACCATTTAATGTTACAATCACAGACAGAACGAGGTCAAGTTATAAAAAATACAGTTACAGCCCTGTTATGTACAGTGTGATAATGTGTTGAAACGTGTATATCTACTCACTAATAAACCAACATGGTGTTGACCTGCTTCCAGTTTTGTAGGCTGTACCGTACATCTACAGTTGCTTGCAAAGTAACTCTCCTCACACAATGTTTTATTCAGTCATTAGAATCTTTCATTTCATGTTTATTCGATGTATGTTAGCTAGGCGTTTTCACGTAAGCTACCAGAATATGTGCATTGCTGCCTAGCCGACCTGTTAACAAAAACACATTTTTAATGTTGCGGGAACAGTTCATATTCCACTTTTTCACTGCAATGCCCTGTTGCTGATTACTTGGTTCACCTCTGACAGAAAAAGATTGCTATCTTTATATAAATGTTTATTTCCAACCGGCCAAATAATATTCCTGAACTGACATGCAGGGATTTTTTTTAAACCACCAAACCGGTGTATGACTCCAGTAAAGGTGAAATAGGGTCAAGTTACCTTGTGGCACTCTTGTTTGTGGTATTTGAAAGATTTCTACAGCGTTCAGCTGTTCAGAATTAGCCAATCTCAGATATAGAGAATCAAATGGATGGCATGGTTATAGAGAATCAAATGGATGGCATGGTTATAGAGAATCAAATGGATGGCATGGTTATAGAGAATCAAATGGATGGCATGGTTATAGAGAATCAAATGGATGGCATGGTTATAGAGAATCAAATGGATGGCATGGTTATAGAGAATCAAATGGATGGCATGGTTATAGAGAATCAAATGGATGGCATGGTTACAGAGAATCAAATGGATGGCATGGTTATAGAGAATCAAATGGATGGCATGGTTATAGAGAATCAAATGGATGGAATTTTGTATCTACAGTGGTGATGTCACGTTACTCCGGTGTATTGCAGGAAAGGAACCACTTTAATGTGGCCTATAACGTGAAGAATTCAATTTAAAAACAAACTGAAATCTTTTAGGGGGAAAATAAAAACATTACAATAAACTTTATATCCACTGTAACTTCAAATAATACCCAATAACTAGTGACATTACCCCAGATACTAACTAACCCAGCTAATCACTCCAGTACAGCTGTGTACAATTCCAAATAAAACCACCAGAATACAGGAAGTGCACCACATTAATATCCCCGAGTGTGAACCTAGCGTTCACCACATGTGACCTAATTCGCCACTCCTGACAGGTGAAGGTATGCATGATACACTGTCGGAAAAATTGAACCTTTAAAACATAAATGATAATAATCTTATGTATACTTTATACAGCACATTTTGGATACAAACTAAGCTATGCTTAACCAACTAGAACGTTTTTACCACATATTCTGAAAATGCTCGCTAAATTAAAACGGGGTTTACATTCCGCTGGCCATTGCAATGCGTAGACATTTTTTATCTCTTATAATACTCTTCAATTACAAAGGTGATCGACACTTCTGATTGGTCCTAGAAACAGGTGGGTTGAGTCAGAACCAGAACAGATGTGGAAAAAGCAACATTTAAAATATAGAAATGTGCTTTATACTCAGACAGATTAAGAGAGGATAAGTTTGTGTTAGTACAAACCAACGCCCAAATGACTGCACTGGAATGAGTTCTCTAACACTGACACACTGTATGTAAGTGAGGGAATTAGGGTTTTGTCATCAGGCAATCAGCCCTGGTCAATCTGGTCAATCACTCCGTTATACCAGATGGATAAACAGGCTTACATCTGTTGTGAAAGAGGGCTGCCCCCTGCCATTCACGAAGCTGAACTAACTATATATATATATATATATATAAATATAAATATATGAGTGTTTTCAGCACAAATTACAGGAATCTCGCAGTCTCAGAGGAATGCAGCAGAGGCTTCCTTCCTGTTACTGGTTGAAATAATCAAAGCTAAAACTGCTTCCTCTACAACCTACAGCCATTCTAGATCTCTGTTGTGTGAGGCAAACCTTTTTGACAGACACATACGGTACTGAAATCTCCACTCCGCCGTTTCGACGCGACATAACGACCAAAACACAACCGTCCAAGGCCGTTTCGATCTGTCTCAGTGTTTTTCGGCGAGAGACAATCCACAGTGAACGGGGCTTTTTTGAGCCAGAGAACAGTTTAGCTGTCTGTTATGAATGCCTGCCTGTTTACCGTCTCCCATTGACTATAATGCCTCTCCCAGACGCTGTATGCCAGGCAGGCAGGCAACAGGCAGCTGGGGACGCTGCGGAGCGGAGGTCCGGGTACTGGGTTCTGCTCTGGGCGGACAGAATAAAGAGCGTGCTTATGCATAACTCAAGCTGTTTTATAATCCGAGCAGGAAACCAAAGCGCTGTCACGAGTGGTGAGTTAGGGTACTGCACTGTCTGGTTTCGGGTGCCCACTTCCTGGTTTATGTTGGTTACAGCTGTTGGGGATTTGTAATCACTGGGTTATAAAGGGATTGCCTAGATGTCACTGTTTGCTGTTCATTGTTTCTATGTCACACAGTTATGTTGGTCGGTGAGTGTTTGTCTATGTGGATTTGTCGCTGTGTTAGTTTTGTAGTTGTCGCTTTGTGTAAGTGCACTTTTGTTTCACACAGTGTATAGTTTGTTCCACCGTTCGTTGTCGTGTTTGTGTTATTTGAATAAATGGCACGAAACGAATATTCAAGCTCTGCAATTGGCTTCAACCTGCACTACACCACCCTGGTTCGTGACAAGCGCCCCGTCCGTTAGAACACCACTGGCTCTGCTCAAGCTCCACTCACTCGCCGCTGCTATTCTATCGCTCGTCTCTCGGATGGATTATTGAACTATTGAAGAGTCAAGTGAGTCCGCGGAGAAGTGTCGATGGTGACCTAGTTAGACTGTGACCCTGCCGGGGTTTTTCATATTGATATAAAGGTCAAACAAATCAGTTAATCCAGGAAGTTAGAGAGCGATATGGCTATATATATATATATATATATATACGACCTTACAAATCAATGTTTGTTAGGCCACTATATGTAGCTGAAATACAGTATGAAAGAGACAGCGGCACTATGAGAATAATACACATATATATCATCTGTTTCTCTGTGGTCATGTATCATATGTGTCTCTGTGGTCATGTATCATCTGTGTCTCTGTGGTCATGTATCATCTGTGTCTCTGTGGTCATATATCATCTGTGTCTCTGTGGTCATGTATCATCTGTGTCTCTGTGGTCATGTATCATCTGTGTCTCTGTGGTCATGTTCTGTCTGTGTCTCTGTGGTCATGTTCTGTCTGTGTCTCTGTGGTCATGTATCATCTGTTTCTCTGTGGTCATGTATCATCTGTGTCTCTGTGGTCATGTATCATCTGTTTCTCTGTGGTCATGTAGCATCTGTGTCTCTGTGGTCATGTATCATCTTTGTCTCTGAGGTCATATACCGTCTGTGTATCTGTGGTCATGTATCGTCAGTTTCTCTGTGGTCATGTATCATCTGTTTCTCTGTGGTCATGTATCATCTGTTTCTTTGTGGTCATGTATCATCTGTTTCTCTGTGGTCATGTATCATCTGTGTCTCTGTGGTCATGTATCATCTGTTTCTCTGTGGTCATGTAGCATCTGTGTCTCTGTGGTCATGTATCATCTGTGTCTCTGTGGTCATGTATCATCTGTTTCTCTGTGGTCATGTATCATCTGTTTCTCTGTGGTCATGTATAATCTGTTTCTCTGTGGTCATGTAGCATCTGTGTCTCTGTGGTCATGTATCATCTGTGTCTCTGAGGTCATATACCGTCTGTGTATCTGTGGTCATGTATCGTCAGTTTCTCTGTGGTCATGTATCATCTGTTTCTTTGTGGTCCTGTATTGTCTCTGTCTCTGTGGTCATATACCATCTGTGTCTCTGTGGTCATGTATCATCTGTGTCTCTGTGGTCATGTATAATCTGTTTCTCTGTGGTCATGTTCCGTCTGTGTCTCTGTGGTCATGTATCATCTGTTTCTCTGTGGTCATGTATCATCTGTTTCTCTGTGGTCATGTATCATCTGTGTCTCTGTGGTCATGTAGCATCTGTGTCTCTGTGGTCATGTATCATCTGTGTCTCTGAGGTCATATACCGTCTGTGTATCTGTGGTCATGTATCATCTGTTTCTCTGTGGTCATGTATCATCTGTTTCTCTGTGGTCATGTATCATCTGTGTCTCTGTGGTCATGTATCATCTGTGTCTCTGTGGTCATGTATCATCTGTGTCTCTGAGGTCATATACCGTCTGTGTATCTGTGGTCATGTATCATCTGTTTCTTTGTGGTCCTGTATTGTCTGTGTCTCTGTGGTCATATACCATCTGTGTCTCTGTGGTCATGTATAATATGTTTCTTTGTGGTCATGTATAATCTGTTTCTCTGTGGTCATGTTCTGTCTGTGTCTCTGTGGTCATGTATCATCTGTTTCTCTGTGGTCATGTATCATCTGTGTCTCTGTGGTCATGTATAATCTGTTTCTCTGTGGTCATGTTCCGTCTGTGTTTCTGTGGTCATGTATGATCTGTTTCTCTGTGGTCATGTATGATCTGTTTCTCAGTGGTCATGTATCATCTGTGTCTTTGTGGTCATGTATAATCGGTTTCTCTGTGGTCATGTATCATCTGTTTCTCTGTGGTCATGTTCCGTCTGTCTGTCCCCATTAGTTTGTATGATGTGTGGTTGTTATTATTGTATAAGAGCTTGCTGGTGTTTTCCATTGCTTTGTGAGGGATAAATCTGGCTAGACAAGGTCACTGACCATGACGAAAGGGCTCGGAGTCGAAGAAAGAAGAGTTAAAGACTTTCTGACAAGGCAAAACAAGGGACAGTAGGCCGATGTGCTTCAAATTAACGTCAAATTACTTACATAACACACCTTACAGTGGAGGGACTCTGAGTGGTAATAATAATAATAATAAATATAGTAATTATAATAATAACAGTGTGTAGCACTAACAGTAGCAGACTGATAACACTGGTTATCCATGACACCACTTCTGGTTTCCAGTTACGAGTCAACCATGGTGGACAGTGCCCAGCTAGAGGCAAGCCAGCAGTGCATAAGACATGAGACCACCAACTACAGTCTATATTATATCACTACGCATTTCATTCTAGACAACACCAAGCTGCAAAACATTGGAACATTATAAGTTGCCCAAAATAAGGTCAATATTAAGCTAACACAATACACACATACATATATAAATCATTCATCCCGGTAGGCTAGGCCAGAAACTATAAGGTTGAGCTTTAATGGTCAGAGGTCAGTCTTCGGTCATTAGGAGAAGCCCCGGTGGTACTAGACAGAACAGAGACCCGTGAATCTGTACACCGCCATGCATAGAAAATGCTTTAATACCCTGGACAAGTAACCTTGCTCTGGCTTTTTTAGCCACTCAGTCTTCACAGTTTTCCAGTGTATGTTAAGCTGCGGAATATACAGGTCAGATACAGCCTCTCATGGTCTCTACGAGTCTGACTATAGCCTATAGAAGCCCTTTAATATGTTTGTTTCCCTACAGAGCAGACCTCCTTTATCCCTATTGGTTGTGTTAGAGAGCAGATCTCCTTTATCCCTATTGGTTGTGTTAGAGAGCAGAACTCCTTTATCCCTATTGGTTGTGTTAGAGAGCAGATCTCCTTTATCCCTATTGGTTGTGTTAGAGAGCAGAACTCCTTTATCCCTATTGGTTGTGTTAGAGAGCAGATCTCCTTTATCCCTATTGGTTGTGTTAGAGAGCAGAACTCCTTTATCCCTATTGGTTGTGTTAGAGAGCAGATCTCCTTTATCCCTATTGTTTGTGTTAGAGAGCAGAACTCCTTTATCCCTATTGGTTGTGTTAGAGAGCAGATCTCCTTTATCCCTATTGGTTGTGTTAGAGAGCAGAACTCCTTTATCCCTATTGGTTGTGTTAGAGAGCAGATCTCCTTTATCCCTATTGGTTGTGTTAGAGAGCAGAACTCCTTTATCCCTATTGGTTGTGTTAGAGAGCAGAACTCCTTTATCCCTATTGGTTGTGTTCGAGAGCAGAACTCTTTTATCCCTTGATGTTTAAATGCAGTTGTTGGCTTATGGGTTAGTTTTACTTTAGGGTAGGCTCAGGTTTATTTTATTGGTAGACTCATGTTTAAGTTGAGTTTTGGGTAGTGTTCGGGAAGAGCAGGATTGCAATAATAAATGACCATTACAATGTGCTTTATAAAGACTGAATTGCTTGCGTAGTACTGTATACATAATTACTTTTATTCTGAATTACTGGAAGTGCATTGTGAGTCCTTTGATTTAACAACACGTTTAGAGAAATTGGAAGCTAATAATCAATAACTATTCTCAACAAGTAAGCTCAGGTTTAGTTTTGGGTAGGCTCAGGTTTAGTTTCGGGTTGGGTTTTTTTTAATGGAATAAGAGATATCATAGTAAGAAGTGTGTAAATGTGTGTGTGTGTGTGTGAATGTGTGACATCAGATCATATATAAGCATTACAAGTCGGCTACACTCTAAAAAGATGAGGGTTATATATGTTTAAACGATACGGGAACGCTTTTAATTTATTTAAGGAGAAATGTTTAAGGTATGTTAAAACCCTTCTTTATAATGGTTTGTCAAATAGTATTTCAATAATCTACCTCCTGGACACAGAACGTTCTATAAGTGACTTGAGGAAACATTAACATAGGTTTTTTAAATAAATATATTTCATAGGAAACTGTATCGTGAACCGTTTCAAAGTTTCCCGCAGAACGTTTAGGGGTTCCTCAACACTTCCAATGTGAATGTGCACAATTCCCTTGTCGGTGATATTCTGTAGTATGTGGACCTCAATTCTACCTCATCCAGTCCAATCCTCTCTCCTCCTTCGCCCCTCCATCGGTCTCTTCCCACACCTTTCACCTAATTTCACTGTTTACATTCTGTGCTCTCATTGCAAACTGTTCTCCAGGCTTTTCTTATTTGTATACCGTATATGCATATGCATGTGTGTGTGTGTGTGTGTGTGCGTGCGTGTGTGTGTGCATGTATCACTGTACGCACTTAATGAGATCACTATCCGACTAGTGCCGGGGTAAACAGCCCTAATATAAACATTTACCGACAGATTAGTCGTAATAGGCTCTTGACTGTGTAACGCCGGCCATTAAGTCCATTAAAAAAATCCAATCTCAGCTGCAAGTCGAACAATGAAATATGGCCGGACGGACCCACGGAAAAACCCAACTTCGGCAGTCAATTACGCAGCACTCTGTTTATATTATTATTCATACAAACCAAACCGTTTGGTAATTCATTAACATGTGAGACATCAGATCCGTCACAATATTGCGGCGCGTTCTTTTGTGTGTGTGTGTGCGCGTGCATGTAAATTACCGTATCTCCATCCTTCTAGACAGTGTGCACCTACGCACGCCCCCTGGGAACAGGCACACGCGCAGCGCGTGCGCGCCGCAATAGAGAGTCGGCCCGGATTTGAATATGAATGCACGGTCTGTGATTATTAATCAGGGCTCTGACGTTCAATGAAAAAAGTTGGATAATGTAGTAATTGCTCTATAATTTATCAATGTCAAGGCGCTAATGAATTACCCAGGATCCCCTGCTGTGAGAGACGAGCGGCCAATACGGAGAGAGACATCGATAACCAATTAATTGCATAATTGGCCAATTCTTGTAGATGTGGCAATGTGTACAGGAGCTTTTCTACTCTATAATCCGATACATCCAAATATATCAGAAAGGTGAGAGGCATATTTAAGGAATTTGTCAGATAATCGGCCTACGGTGAACCAACTGGAATGTATTGGGTTTCTGACCTGAGTTTTTGTTATTGTTCATAATGGGAAGTGTTTAGATTAGATGTGGTGGTGACAGGGCTACATTTAAATACATGACTGGTTGATGTCAGGTATTAGCTATTAGCCCTGTTGTTGAATTGTCCCTAACTTGAGATACACTGTAAAAAAAAAACATAATTTTACAGTAAATTACTCTAAATTTTCACAGTAGTTTTTCTGTTTTTATTAAAAAGTATAAAAAACAGTAAAATTACAGAAATTATCTGTAAATGAACAACCAGCCTGTTATTTTACGTGTTATGCCAATAATGACAAGCTACAGTTATTTCTCATTTTTTTCCAGAAATTTACTGTAATAATTATGATATTTGTCTGTTATTAAATGGTTTGCTCGTTATATAAAGGTTTATCTCCATACTATCAATTTAAGTATTTTTTTTATTTTAAGGTACCATCATTTCCGGACTATAGAGCGCACCTGAATATAAGCCGCACCCACTGAAGTTTAAAACAAATATTATTTTGAACATAAATAAGCCACACTGGTCTTTAAGCGTACATTTAACGGTACATTGAAACAAATGAACTTTACACAGGCTTTAACGAAACACGGGTTGCAACAAAAATAATTACGCTTTAACGAAACAGTTTCACCACCGTCAGAGGTAGTTTTATTCATTTAAATGAATATGCTTAAAATGTGTGTCTTAAGTGCTGTTGAGTTGTTATAGTAATTGTCTCTTAAAACAAAAATATGTTTGTTAAGTACACGTGAAACAGTATAGAAAATGAACGAGAGTGAATATTCTACATTTAACAGCATATTTGTGTACTAAGAATCACATATATTAAAACTCTAAATACTTATAAGTACATATAATAAAGTATTACAAACAGTATAGATTATAATTAATTTATTGTAAATCTAGTTTTTTATTACTGTTATTCATATTTTTCAATCCAAACGCTTGCTTTGGCAATATGTACAGTGTAAAAGCCATTTTTGAATTTGAATGTGTATGATTGGCCAATGTGGCTGTCATCCAGCAAACTGGCCAATGAGCACTGAGCGCGCCTTAATTTGAAAGTACGTAGGTTTGAAGGCTGCACGACTTTAGCTATACTCTGTCCCTAATGAATTACGTGGATCATTATCTGGAATATTTAACATCTGCATGCCAAATTATTATTTGAGTACATTTTAGTTCCGGGATTTCAACGGAGAACAAAATAAAAATGGGAATATGGACACAGTAGAAGAATCAGGATCTGTTTGCTCTCCTAGCATGAACTTCACTTTATAACTGCTATCCTGCTGGCGATATCAGGTATGAAAACATGTCATTGTTATTTTGCTAAGTTAATAACCTAACGTAGTGTTTGTGTTCATATCCATCATTTTGACTGTAACGTTGTCAGACTGTTATTTTAGCTAAATCCGTGAGTAATTAACGTTAACTTATGTTACAGGTAACTTAATGTAGTAACGTTCGTTATCTAACATTAGCTTGTTAAACTCGGCATGATTCATGTTAGCAAACACAACGTTAATATTGAGTGTGGTTTTAGTCGAGATGGTTTGCTTATTCTGTTTACAGGCAGCAAATATATATATATATATAATACAATTAACGTTATGTTACTAACATTACAGACACTTGTTGCTGAGTCAACCTAATGTACAGCTCAGTAATAGTGTTAACTTTTCGTTACGTTGTAATAACGTAATTGTTCCTGCTTGTGTAATAACGGTAGCAGTTTTGGTGAGTGCACGGTAACAGCCTTACTGCCTTCTGAAAATATTAAATTACATGTTATAATGCAGCCTAACTTCTGGTCACAATGTGTGTTTGAGAGAGAGAGAGAGAGATATGACTGACTGGTTTAGTCTAGTGTAATATTATGCTCATTAGAACTAACTGGAATCTTTTTGTGTCAGTCCCCTGCCGCCTTGTTAGCTTCAGATGGTCAGATGTGACTATTTCACACTAGATAGATTGATAGATAGATACTTCATTGATATGGGGAATTGCAGTGTAGCTGCAGCATTACACACAGTAACAACACAATAAAGTAAAAATAGTAAAAATAAAGTAAAAATATCAGTTGCAGTGAACAGTTAACAGCTTGTTATAACATCCAAAATGTTAACACACAAACATTGTGTAACTGTGAGGATTTAGGCTAATCTCGTTCTTGTTTAATTGATATTTAATTTACTTAACCCTAACAAACTGTTCATATCCAATGCCCTCACAGGTCCAAGAAACCCGGTCCAAGAAAGTCCTGATAAAAATATATCTATACCACCTTTTTGAACTACAGGCCTGTCCCCCTGCTGTCAAAACGGGTACATTTTCACCTGAACAGTATGTGAGGGTAACGAACAGTTTAAGTTTCAATTCATGTAAATTAATGTTAAGTTCTATGTTCGTGTTTACATAAATTCACTAATATTAATGTAATTCCAGAGAGATGCTCATCAAGGCAAGGTGGTGATTGCCAAAGGGAAAAAGTAAGTTAAAAATGATATAGCCTATACTACAGAACATTTTAATTTGAATGTTTAAGAGGTATTTATATGAATTATACTATTTGCCTAATGAATCCTGATCAGTCTGAGAGACTGAATGAGGTTGAATGCTTATCATATGTACCATCCTTATCTCTTATCTGGTGTTCCTTATCTAGTTGAGTGTAAATAATTAGGGCTCCCTCATGAGTTTCCTCGTGGGTTGGCACCCTGGTAGAGCCTGCCATCATTGTGTGAATGGGTGATTGATATGTGACATGTGATATGACATGTATTGTAGAGTGCTTTGAGTGGTTTATTATTCTAGAAAAGCACTATATATGCAAGAACAATCCATTTACCATATTCTTCACTGTGTCCATCTGTACTTTACACAGCAAATAACCTGTCGTTGTGCATCACCTGTGTGATAACGAGAAGGCTGAAGAACCAGGAGTGACAAGATATTACCGGCTGTTGGGGTGCAGCATTAAACCCAGGGACAGGTAAGCAAGCCGAGGCAAAAACATACAGAGAATGAAACCAAGTTCACATCAGTCATAATAAGAATATTATATAAGAATGAATGTATGTGTGAGGCTGTTCATTAATATTTTTGCATATGTCTCCAATAGTAAACTGACTAATAGTCTTTGTTTGTCTGTGTGTTTTCCCCTCATGAACCAGACATTTTGGAAATGAAAGGTCTCCTGCCACAAGATTTTAGGAGCCAGTGAGTATTCATGTTATCCTGACATAAAGACTGTGAATGTATAATGTGCATACTAGTGGCCATATCACTGCCAGTTTGTCAGCACAAAGACAAACAATATTGTACTCGTCTATATGCTGTGTAACCAGTGGTGCCAAATAGTTAACAATGGTTAAACAACTTTCTTCAAACATGAATATGTACATAGTGGCACAAACATGAATTCCATTCCACACATAAACATGTTTTCTATGACTTTTCCATCATGCTGATCAGTAGTATTTGTAACACAATGGGAGTGCACAGTAATGTATGTTATCCAGGAAATAGCTTTGCAGTCCAATGGCCACTTTAACTAACCCTAACCGATTTTAACATCCTTTCTGGGTAAAAACCTCTAACTTTAAAAAGGTAGCTCACTTCAAAGGTCCAGACAAGCCACATTGACCTGAAAAGTTGTCATTTACACCATGTGTTTAGCAGAAGTCTTCAATGTAGCTTCTTAGCTGGGAGTTGTGTTAATGTACACACTGCTTGATTTGTGTGTGTGGGTTTGCTTGACCACAGTGCAGAGCTAAGAACCTGAGGATTCTTGAGTTGTTTTTTTGCATTTAAAACGTAGTCACTATTTTCTGCAGTTGTTTGGGAAAATGCTACAACACTGATTTCCTGTAAAAGTCCAGCAGTGTTCATTTAAAATGAACTATAAATAAAATCCTACTTCTTACAATAAAGACCTTTCTGTAATATATTTATCTCTGTGTGTGTCCTCTCCAGGAGCAGATCCAGGCGATTACTGGCCATTTGGAAGAAGTCTGATATTTCTGCTGTGTTGCACCTCTGTGACAGATTTATTGACCTTGTGTGGTATGTTTTAATTTTACTTAATACTTCACTGTATAGTTAGGATTCTTAAATGCTATCAGAACTACCTTATACAGAGCCCCCAAGGGTTAAGAGAATGAAGAAGAAGAAGACCATAACTCCCTGAGCTCAACAGCACAATTTGTTGCTT
>CM055756.1:5191861-5194361 GCA_029465975.1 Dallia pectoralis
CACTGGGGCGTGGGCGCCCTCTAGTGTTCAGGTTTGACATTTCAAATGTTTTGATGTTTTAAGTGAGGAGCAGCGGGGTAAATGTATGTAGGTAAAGAGATTATGAACATTGTTTAGTATTTACTTAAGTTGAGGCATTGTTATGTCAACAAGTTAAGTTTAGACATATATAGATCCAATGGTTGGTTTTGGCATTCATTCAGTGCTCTTTTCCACTTTGGTCAAGCATTTATTTGTGAATAGACACAACCGTGCTCTATATTAGGCCCAGTCTTTATGGCTTGTTTGTTATTAATGGAGCACAACTGCGCTATCACTATTTGGGCTAGTACAATATGATGAAATATTCTCATTCATCCTGTTGTTTACGGCAAGTGTTTTGGAGGAGTCATGCCACTTGATCAACAGTAGGTGGTGCTATTGTAGCATGTACATCTCTACTGCTGTGATACGCTTTACTTTGCGTAGGTGTTTTGGTGTGTGTCTCGCATGCGATAATACGATATACTGCTTGACCAAGGTAGCATGTTAGTTCATGTTCCGTCAGACACTCTCCAACTCATAGCCCTGGGATAACGTTTTGATCAGAGCGTGCTGGGAATTAACTAATGGGCGACACACGCCCATCGTCTGCAGGAATGCGTACTAGCATACTAACTGATGGATGATGCATGCTCATCGACCATGAGTCTGTCTCACAAATGGATGGATGACATGTGCCCATTGGCTGTAACGATGCACGTTACATACATCCATCTCATACGGGCAACGTGACTCGTTTGGGATGCTCAGACAAATACAGGGGGAGCTGCAGCACAGCTGAATGTCACTTTAGCCATCATATCAGGGTGTGTTGAGACTCCAACAGCACCTCCCGCACACCTAATTTCCACGGCTTTGCCCCTTCCCTGAGAAACACGTTAACTGAAAGCCTGGCGTTGTCTTCCAGTTTCTCTGCCAAGTCTACAACTTCACCTGAGAGTCTGGAACATTCTGGTTTCACTTGTCATCTTCCATCTACAAGGTCATGTTTCTTGTTACAGAGGAAACGTCTATTGTAACTGTAGTAGATGTGGGTGAGGTGTGTCACCAGCATCCATACAAGATACACGCCTGTGTCTTGCTTTATGTTTGCTTTCAATTAGTTTTTTTCTCTCTTACCCCATAGTCTCGGAAATATTATACTATTATTATAATACCATATCCTGGGAATTTCAAAAAGTTCTTTGGGTTTTGTGCAGTGTTGAACGTACCATTTGGAGTTATGGCCAAAAGGTTAAACCTTGGTTTCATCAGACCATAACACCATAATTTGCTTGTGCGAGACTTGATGTTTGTTTTTGCAAACTTCAGCCGGGCTTGGATGTTTTTCGTCATAAGAAAATGCTTCGGTCTTGCCGGTCTGGCCCATTGATCATGGATCTGGAGAATACGAGAAATTGTTGTCACATGCAGCACACAGCCAGAACTTGCCAGAAATTCCTGCATCTCCTTTAATGTTGCTGTAGGCCTCTTGGAAGCCTCCCTGACCAGTTTTCTTCTCATTTTTCATAAATTTTGTAGGGACGTCCAGTTCTTGGTAATGTCTCTGATGTGACATATTTTCTCCACTTGATGATGACTGTCTTCACTGCGTTCCACGGTATATCTAGTGCTTTAGAAATTATTGTGTGCTCTTCTCCTGACTGATATCTTTCAACAATGAGATCCCTCTGATGCTTTGGTAGCTCTCGGAAAAACCATGGCTTTTTCCCCGAGATGCAACTAATAAAAACTGACTTTTATTTGTTATTAATACGGGAGATTGATAACTCACTTTATATTATTGCAGGTGTTTAATGACTTCTATTTAACATGACTCTGAATGTGATTGACCTGACATTTTTACAGGGGTGTGTAGACTTTTTATGTCCACGGTATATATGACGACGGAAGGATGAGGGAGGCATTAATGAAGATGGCAGATCAAAATCCATATGAGGTTGGACGGACGGGGGAGGGAGCTCTAAATGGGAACCTGCGGACCAGGGAGCTCTAAATCTCCTGCTCAGGGGAGATCTTTAGAAGCAGGGCCCATTCATCCATGACAGCCTACACTTTCTTTATGTTTAATTTCCTCCTCTCCTCCTCTGAGAGAATGAGGAAAGGGAGACCCTGCCAGTCGTGTTTCTCCCTCTCTCGCTCTCCCACCCCCGGTCCGGTCTCTCCATCCTCCCCGTCTCTGGTGCATTAATCGTGTGTGTGTGTGTGTGTGTGTGTGTGTGTGTGTGGTTTCCGAGAGCGTGTCTACGCATTAAGTGCCTGTGTGTGTTGTGCTTGTGTCCTCAGAGGTCTGGTTTACAGAATCCGGCGCAGTTAAGTTTCAGGCCCATGTTACGTTTCAGCCGTCGCTTTCTGCCGTCTCTCACGACAGGTCTAATAGAAGGTTAGCGTTGGGTAAGTGGAGCGCAGTAGGTTCATCGAGTCACCGTGAAATCGCTCGTTTCATGTAGCACCCCCC
>CM055756.1:5199361-5234361 GCA_029465975.1 Dallia pectoralis
AGCGCAGCAGTGAACACAGACATGAGGAGGAGCTGTGGGGGTGGAGGGGGGGGGGTGGAGGGGTTAGGAACACACTGCCTGCCTGTGAGTGGTCTGTGGTTGCTGCACAGGGTTCACATCTAGCTGTGCATTGCATCTTGGCAGAAGCTTGAAACTGGGTTTTCTGTGGCGGAACCGTGACGGTTGACCAGATGATGATCCCAGTCAGAGATGCCCTGGTGACGTTTCCCAGAGGTGGATTACCTGTAGATTACCTCCAGATTACAGGTGGATTACTGTATCGTATCCCCCCGGGACAGGATATGAAACGCTTTGCTCTTTTCCCCGGTGACATTGTGAAATGCTGCGTACGCTGCGCTGACCAGAGCTGTTTGGTGTGACTTACCAGCACACAGCAGTCTGGAAGGAGGGGGTGCCAGTACGTTTCTGCACTGCTTGACTGCACTGCTTGACTTTCGGCAGAGCTGTCCTTGGCATAGGCTACCGGCTCCTCTATAAAAACAGGCAGTATATCAACAGCCCAGATATGCACACAGAGGTTCAGAGGGAGGCCCTGTCAGAAAAGCTTCGGCACCTCCGTCTTCCCAAATCAAGCATTGTCCAGGGTGCTTAGAGACATGCTTGTTTATTGGGAGAAAGGTGCCTTTGGGAGAGTGCACAGCACCCTGGTTGTGCTTTGGGTCTTCTGTTCTCTGAGGTGCTGGAGATAAATTGAAGCCTGTAGTACAGCTGATATGAACAGAACTGACCCAACCAAGAGAGGAAGGAGAGAGTGCCAACATAAAATAGAATCTGAATGTGCTAATATAAATGGTTTATTAAGAGAAATATTAAACTCCGAACATGTCTTAAATAAAAGTCATATGTTACGGGAAAGTTTACGCGGCTAAACAATGGCAATTTGGGGATTTCCAAAATGCCCAATTATTCTCCAGGTCAATGTACTTTTTTGTGAGGATTTTAATGCAAGGATGTCTTCGACACTAGTATTCCCATAATGTCTACTGGCAGCTTTGATGTTCAGGAGTGGATGTAATCCTTACTGGTATTAAATGTGATTGTGTGTTCAGATTGGTTTCTACAACGTGTTTGGAACTGGTGGTGTCCTGGATGGGAGGGGTCAGCGGTGTCCCGGATGGGAGGGGTCAGCGGTGTCCCGGATGGGAGGAGTCAGCGGTGTCCCGGATGGGAGGGGTCAGCGGTGTCCCGGATGGGAGGGGTCAGCGGTGTCCCGGATGGGAGGGGTCAGCGGCGTCCCGGATGGGAGGGGTCAGTTGGGATCTTGCCTGTATACTTTTCAGCCCTGAAGTAAACAATAGAGGGCAGTTGGTGGCCAGTTACCCTTTCTGTGGGAGGCACGGTGCATTGTGGGTCATTTTCCTGTGGAAAAACTCAAACCAGATGGAGGCTAAGCTTTCAATCTCAAGGGGTAGTGGTGGGGGTCTTTCCACTTCCACAGGTTAGACCGTTATTTCCAGGTTAATTAGACTGGACCACCAGCCCATTGCAGCCCACAATACACAAAGTCATTACCATCAGTGATGAAGCTGACCGGAGTGGTGTCATCTGCAAACGTAATTAGCTTGAAACATAGTTGGAGGGTCTAGAACATCCATCCATCTTCATGTGTTTCATGCTGTTAATCAGGTAGACCAGGGGCCCCTGAATGGAACCGGAGCCACTGCCTGCAGTCCGCCCAGTCATTGGGAGACCAAGTTTCAAATTACTATCCTGTCACAAATGCTATTAAAAAAATCATTTTTCAAATAAATGTCAAGCCAGAGAGCCTCCGTAATTCCAAAAACAAACCGTGCAGTACAAGCATCAAACATCTTTGATTACGCCGGCCTGTCAACATTTGACCCTCTGTTTGACTGACCACACTGACAACCGGCCCAAATGCGTTCCAACGTGCTGGTTTTTGGACGCATCCGTCAGCGGTGACGGGTCAGAGTCGTGCTACCCCTGCTTACAATAATCAACCCGGGGAGGTGACGACATCATTAGCCCAGGTGGTGAGTCTGCCAGGCCACCACCACTGACTGACTGATGACTCACGAGCTGACGGACTGAGTAGGTGAGAGGATGGCAGGTTATTTACTGAGCCGAGGGGAGCCGCTCCTAGTTTCCCCCCTTGTTTAAGTGGAGCAGATTCATCAGCGTGATTGATACCCTTTCATGAAGAGTGGGGGGGGTGGGGTTGGGGGAGGTGTTGGTTTGAGTTTCTCCACCTGGGCTTTGAACTCACTCGCGGGTGTGTGGTCGTTAAAGGCCAGCGTTTGTACCGGATCCTTCGTCCCGGTCTGGGCCTGTGATGGATTGTGGTGGCGTTTCCGATTTGGGCAAGAGTACCTCGAAATGTGCTATCACACAGTCTGAGTCCTGGGAACATCAGAAACGAGAGAAATGGGTCCCGTTCCTCTGGCGCCAGCGGTTCTGTGTCTGTGGCGGTGTTGTGATAATGTACTGTACATTAGCCCGGTCCTTCGATATCCATATGTACCTGGTGTCATGTGACATGGTGTCATGTGAACAGCAACTATTCTAATGACATTTATTAACGTCACGTCCAAGCTGAGACTAAAGAACTTGCGTGACCGTTTCAGTTTTATATTCAAAACATGTGTTGTACACTATCGTTCAAATGTTTGGGGTCAGTTACAAATGTCCTCGTTCTTTTACGAAAAGCACATTTCCTGTCCATTATAATAACATACTATTTAACATAAATACTATTTAACAGAAATACAATGTAGACATTGTTCAATTTGGTTTTAAAACTTTTTGGAGATAAGTCTAGCAGTTGTGAAAAACTGTAAGATAGGTAGAACAATCCCACTACCTAGAACGTGCTTTAGGGTCAACAGCTATCAGCTTTCCAGCCGTTTATTTTCACACCCCAAAACGTTGTCGGCCATTTTCAAAGCTGTTTGTTTTTCCATCATTTCAAATGGCCTTGACTGGACCATGTTCGCCTAATCACTGCTCATGTAGCCGAGGGAACAAAATGAAAGAGAGATTGATCTGTGCTTGGGGGAACCCGGGTGGCCTGGAAGGTAGGCTTGGGGAGAGATTAAAAACACGACTTGTGTTTCCAAAGTGGGACGTTGATGCCATAGTGGAGCACGCGGGCTAATTTGTCTAGGTAATGCTCTAATCTTGCTTCTGGTGCTGGTCTGGAATGTGTCTCCTGCAGCCTACTGTAATGCCTTCCAGGTTGCTGTCTATGGAAGCCTTGTTTATGAAGGTAAAGGAGTCTCCACTAGAGAACAAACTGCAAGTTAACAATAAGCAGTTGGATGTTTTGTGATTGGGAGATGTTTTCTCACCGACATCTTAGACGTAACTATTCACACCCTTTGGCATGACACTCCAAATTGAGCTCAGATTCACCTGGTTGTCCTTCGATCATCCTTTAGATTTTTTTTTTCCACTAGTGGCAAAATAATTGGATTTGACATTTATAAAGGTACTGAACACTCAGGTCTATATATGGACACATCATAATACGTCTGAGAAAACACCAAGACATGATATCCATGGACCCCTCTTTACGGCTTAGAGATAGAAATGTGTTGAGGCAAGATTTGTGGAAGTAAAAAAAAGTGAAAGCATTGAAAGCTTCCTGGAGCACAGTGTTCTCCATCATTATGAAATGAAATAATTTTGAAAGCGCCAAGGCTCCTTCAAGAGCTGCCGCCCCGCCAAAGTAAACAAGCTTGATGGCCACTTTAACAAGGCTTCAGAGATTCTCTGCAGAGCTGGGGGAACCTGGCAGAAGAACAGCCATCTCGGCAACACTCCATCAATAAGGGCTTGATGGTAGAGTGGCTCGATGGAAGCCAGTCTTGAGTAAAAGGCACATGACATGCATTCTAAGACTACCACTTGGGGAAAGAAACACTACATCTGACTATAACAAGGTACCACTCATCAACTTCATAAAAGCATCTCTATTGTGAAGCGTTGTGGTGGGAACATCATGTCATGGGGATACTTCTCAGCAGCAGGGACTAAGGAAGTGGTCAGACTTGAGTGAAGGGTAAACAAATTGCAGAACGTTCAACTTGATCCGGAGCCCAGAGGACCTCCTGAGAGCAAAGACACCAAAGGCAATGCTGGACTGGCTTCAGGACAAGTCTGTAAATGTTCTTCAGGGGCGGAGCCAATGTCCAGACTTAAACCTGATCGAGATCTGAAAGTCCCCGTTCACCCAGGCACTCTATGTGTTGAGTTAACGGTCTGGCTATTTATGCATCTATGTACATATTACCATTTTGAATGACGCAAATTTCTATACTTCTCTTTTTCATTATGTGGTATTGGGTGTAGGTTAAAAAAATGATGTTAAACTAAGTTTACGACGTAATTAAGTTGTGCTAAACAAATGCATGACATTTAAAGAAATATACAAACATAGAAATATATATATATATATACAGATATTTGTTTCTCATACCCTATACCCCCCCCTCCCCCTCCGTACCATGGGTCTTCAGTAGAACAATGGGTTGTGGAAAACTACATGTCAGCACTCCAATGTAAATGAGCAAATGTGTATGTAAAATATAATTCATGTGGGCAATAAGACATGTGATTAATTGCATGTCAAACTATTGTTTAAGATGTATCACTCAGCTTGTGTTGGGGGGGGGGGTTCTGGGTCTGTTTGAACATGTTTATGAACACACTCCAAAATCAAGTTCAAGTGGATCAAATGGCATACGGAGTTGGTGGCTTCATCCGTAATATGGTTCAAATGTGAATTTTCCCATGATTGTCCCTCATGTTATAAACAAGTTTGAAAGTCTTAGAAGCTAGCGTTTGCAACGGCACAAGGCAGTGTGGAGGCATTTGATCTATCTAAGCTTTTCTAAGAGTTCCTGGCTTTCAGCCTCGCCTGACAGTTAACGTTCTGATATGTGTTCAGGTAGAGAGATTATTACATGCATGGGTAGACGTACTTGAAAAAAACCCTGGGCTGGAATATGCTTTATTTCTGCTACATTATTGTGGGTGTGTGATAGTGTGAAGGTGACCTTAATCCGGACTCTCAGACTCCACACATTGGTTTGGGGTGATATGGTGTAATAGTGACATGATATGATAGTGACATGATATGATAGTGACATGAATGATATGATAGTGACATGATATAATGGTGATATATGATGGTGATATGCTTATGATATGTTAGTGATATGATAGTGGTAGTGATATGATTGATTGTGATATGATATAATAGTGATATGACAGTGACATGATATGATAGTGGTAGTGATATGATAGTGATATGATTGATTGTGATATGATATGATGGTGATATATGATGGTGATATGCTTATGATATGTGAGTGATATAATAGTGATATGACAGTGACATGATATGATAGTGGTAGTGATATGATAGTGATATGATTGATTGTGATATGATATGATGGTGATATATGATGGTGATATGCTTATGATATGTGAGTGATATAATAGTGATATGACAGTGACATGATATGATAGTGGTAGTGATATGATAGTGATATGATTGATTGTGATATGATATGATGGTGATATATGATGGTGATATGCTTATGATATGTGAGTGATATAATAGTGATATGACAGTGACATGATATGATAGTGGTAGTGATATGATAGTGATATGATTGATTGTGATATGATATGATGGTGATATATGATGGTGATATGCTTATGATATGTGATATGATATAATAGTGATATGACAGTGACATGATATGATAGTGGTAGTGATATGATAGTGATATGATTGATTGTGATATGATATGATGGTGATATATGATGGTGATATGCTTATGATATGTAAGTGATATAATAGTGATATGACAGTGACATGATATGATAGTGGTAGTGATATGATAGTGATATGATTGATTGTGATATGATATGATGGTGATATATGATGGTGATATGCTTATGATATGTAAGTGATATAATAGTGATATGACAGTGACATGATATGATAGTGAAATGACAGTGTTTTGGTCTGTGGTAAACCTAGGTTCTCACGCGTGTCTGCTAACATTTTGGGAATATGCACGTGATTTTCTCGACGGCCTCCGCATGTCCCTTCTGCTTTCACTCTGCTCACAGGATGTGATTTTCTTCCAAACACATTCCAACAGCCTTGCCTAAACACACAGATCTCTCCCAACAGGACAAACTGTCATATCTACCTCTCCCTTTTTCTTTTACCATGATCTCCCATCCTGCTCTGTAGGTGTTGGTCAATGACATTATCTTTCTTTCTAATTATTGGTTAAGTCTTCAGTGTTTTAGATTTTTTTTTATATCACCTCTTCTTTCTCCCTCTACAATCTCTTTACTATGTCTCTCACATCTCTCTCTCCGCTCACTTTCTACTTTCAACTTCTCTGCTATCTCTTCATCCAACCTATATTCTGTTATTCCCTCTTTTTGAGGCTTGTTGTGTCTATTCAGAAACATCTTGCTTGCTGATGGTTCTCAGATTAGGACTGTTGGTCCTGCTCTGGTTTGGGCCTGATTTAGAAATATCATGCTATATATTTCCCTACCTCCTCTCTCTCCCTCTCTCTCTCCCTCTGTCTCTCTCTCCCTCTCTCCGTCTCTCTGTCTCTCGCTCGCTCTCTCAACAGATGAGCGCATTAACAACTGGTTAGGGAACATAACGGTGGGGCAGCTGGTTGTGATCTTCAATTGAACACTGATGTTCTGTTTCGGTCTGGTACTTGGTCCCATATGCCCGATTGATTATGCATAGAAGACCACGCGTTGTGTTCGGCTGCAGAGAACTAATCCCTCCAATCAAGTGGACAACGTTAACAAATGAAACCCTCTGGAGCCCGGCTACGTTAACAGAGAGCGAGTTGGGTTTGTATTACTTATAACCAGTCCAGGGACGGTTTGCCGTTAAAGGATGCCAGATATGCCCTGTTGACTGTGGCCGTACAATCACCATAAGACCCTAACCCCGGACACTCGGCGGAGGAGATGAAAAACTAATTTTCCTTGTCCAACCGAGTTCTGTCACAACAGCTTGTCTCGCCCCGCTCTGAACACGTGCACCCTGTGGCCCAGTGAGGGGTTGAGTGGGTCGGGATGTAAACAGATGTCACACCCGGTCAGCCGGACTCTTGTGGCTGCTGCTGCTGCTGCTGTGTGAAAGCTGGCACACAGGAATTCCGGACTTCAGCCCACTACTCTGCTGCACGCATGGTCTGGTTTGTGCCCCGCCGGTGGTCGGGGGTGTGTCCTCTGTTGATACGGTGGAATGTGATTCATTAGCAGGAATTATCCTACTGTACACGCAGCAGAGCACAGCACGCACGCACACACAGCACATACGCACACACAGCATGCACGCACACAGAGCACGCACACCCAGCACCCACACACAGCACCCACACACAGCACCCACACACAGCACCCACACACAGCACCCACACACAGCACCCACACACAGCATACACACACCCACACCCAGCATCCACACACAGCATACACACCCAGCATACACACACCCACACCCAGCACCTACACACAGCATACACACACCCACACACAGCATCCACACACAGCATACACACACCCACACACAGCATCCACACACAGCATACACACACCCACACACAGCATCCACACCCAGCACCCACACACAGCATCCACACCCAGCACCTACACACAGCATACACACACCCACACACACACCCACACACAGCACCCACACCCAGCACCTACACACAGCATACACACACCCACACACAGCATCCACACATCCACACACAGCCCGCGGCACAACTGGAGGTTTTCTCCTGACATCGTAGAGAGAAAGGGAACGGAGGATATAGTGTTGTTCCAGGCTAATCATTGTACTTTAGGTGGTAGTTGTTTTATTGTAGCCTGGGTTACTGAGTGTGTGTGCTGGATTTAAGGGCTTTCACAGGTCCCTTTGAGTGTAGTAGTGTGGGATACTGCTGTAGCGTGACCTGTGTGTGTGTGTGTGTGTGTGTGTGTTCATGTGTGTGCTGACCCCCACCTCTTTTTGTTCGTCTCTCTGGTCCTCAGCATTACTCTTGAACTAGCTAAATAAGTGGATGTAAAAAAACACAAGCTTTTCTAGGCTTGAAGTTTGAATTCCAGATAGGGTTAAGTTTAGGCTTAGGATTTAGATTGGGGTTTTTGGGGTTAGGATTATTGTAAAGATTAAGGTTTGGGATAAAGGGACTAAATTGCTAGTCCTCATAAAGACATTACATCTAACTTGGTGTGTGTGTGTGTGTGTGTTTTCAAGGGCATCATTATCGTCTGCGTATACTTTGATGTCCAGGTTGCTGTTTTATATACTCTTTAAATTCATGCGTTTTCCCTTCCACTGAAAACCGAACAGTGTTTGAATCAAAATCCCCTCCTATGAGGTTCGCTGTGTTCCAGCTCATTTTAGAAACACTAACTCGCCTGACAATCTCATTTCAGTCACATTTCACACTCCACGTAGTACATACAGCCGGGTCGTTAGTCACTTCTATGTTTCCGTCGTAACAATGAGGCTGTCTTCACTTCCATCTCTCTCGTTCCTGCGATGGGAGTGAGTCAACGCTGTCTTTCATGGGCACCATTCTGACTCCATTGGGGGTGATTTGGATGATACACAGGGAGCTGATGGGACCTCAATCGTGTGGAATGATGTCCGTTACGTTGGCGTGGGGAGAGAGCGGGGGGACGCGGGGGGAGACGCGGGGGGACGGGGGGAGGCACATCGTTGGATTTGGACAGACAGAGCAATGTTCCTGTCCATCTTGTCTATTCCCAGGGGAGGAGCAATTGGACCCATTCGACTTTTTGTCAGAGCAGTAATGGCAGGTTTTGTCATTCGACGTCAGATGAAACACAAAAATGGTTAATGATGATTACTTTAATTTCTGCTCAATTTGTCTGCCTCTACGTCCATATTACCCCGCTGCCCTCTCTCACTCACACTCTCTCTCTCTCTCTCTCTCTCGCTCTCGCTCTCGCTCTCTCTCGCTCTCTCCTCTCTCTGTCTCTCTCTCTCTCTCTCACACTCTCTCACACTCTCTCACGCTCTCTCGCTCTCTCGCTCTCTCGCGCTCTCTCTCTCTCTCTCTCTCTCTCTCTCACACTCTCTCACGCTCTCTCGCGCTCTCTCTCTCTCTCTCTCTCGCTCTCTCCTTTTTCTCCTCTCCCCCTCACTTCTCTTCCCCGTGTCTTTTCTTTTCTCTCTCTTCGTTTCACCCGAAGACCTCCAGAACAATCATAGACCTTTCCGGAAATGTTGCTCATACAATCAAGTCGGTCCTGTTTATTTGTATTGGTTGTCAAGGCAAGTTGCTAAAAGGAATAAATGTGGAATAAGTGTTGTTTATTGACGTTAGAAATCCCATGGTTCCACACGGGTATACTCTGTGTCGTGTCTGCTCTCAAGGGTGTCAATGTTCACCTATGACCTCGTATTGTATTCCCCAATGGCCCTCTGGGTAATCTGCGTTGTGGTCTAATCGCACAAAAACAGTGTCGGTAATTAAACAGGTAATCTTCATTTCACTATTTTCACAATCCCGCTCTGCTTTCACCATCTTCCCAGATGACTCATAGTGAACACATAGTTTGTGTTTGTCTTTCTGTCTCTCTTATCACAAGCGCATTTTAACAAATAGGTCCTATGTGCCTTTGCTTCAATCCACCGCTTTTCAAGCCTAGACCAGCCTCTGTCCAGTATTCCCAGATGGACATGACAGAATGTCCATCTAACACAGTCTCTCTGTGCTCATATTCATCTCACTGTGTTTGGGATCGTATTGGTTATACTGCTACTGTACTGTTTTACATATTCTCACTGAGCCACATAAATTAGAGGCTAGATTGCATAGTTCCCAGTGAGCATGAAGGTGATTTATATGAGGGCCGTCCGAGCAAACTGAGGGAGACAAGTTGGCTGTGGTCCCCACATGTCTGACTGCCAAACGCTGCATCTATCACACGCCCACATCCCCCAACCCCTTTCACCTCTTTAGTTTGCCTGGGATCCAGACGACCTTTAGTGTAATTGCCCTAACTGCCTCCCGCTGTCTCGTTAGTGCCCCGCGGTGAGGCCAGTAAACAGCTGCCGAGTCGAGCTCCTGCCGGGAGCTCACCCACCTCCGCTACACCCACCCCTGCACCCCTCCTAGCCGCCCTGGAACCTGCGTCCGCCCACGTCAGCCTCGAGTCATTACCTCCACGCCGCCAGCCATCGCCGCGCCAGCCTTTCGGTGTTACATCTCCGTTCCCGTGCCACATTTCCTGCTCTGTCTCCGTTCTCAGTAGGAACGGGGTCACTGGTCTCAGCACTTCGAAACCACTCGGGTCTTTATGTACCCGGTCTCTCCAAACGGCTCCACTTGGTGCCGTGACTGTTTGGGCACGTTGATTAGCACTGCGGCATTGAAATGCATCACACGCCCCTGATAGACTTCTTGGGAGTTAAGGGGAGAGGCGAATATCTAGTATGGTATTTCTACACTGAAGTACGGCTTGTTTATACCGCTGGTCCCCTGTGTTAGCACTCTGGTTCTCCAGCGACATGCCGTCCCACAGCTGTCCGGCTCTGGTTCTGCCGTGTTCTGGTTGGTTGCCATGGACTCCCGCCAACCGGGCACACGGCGTCACGCGGAGAGTCGTCAGAAATTCATTCTTTAGGACGAGCTGCGTTTGACCAGAAGCAAAACAGACGGAATCCATAAAAGAGAGTAAATGAACTCGGCTCAATATGTTTAGTGCTAAACACGCGAATACGATCACCAGTGCACTCTGTATTGCTGCCAGTAAGTGACCCGCTGAACAAAAACCCTAATGCAATTATTATCAGAATACTTCCTGAGTATTGACTGGGTGTAAGAGGCTCTGATGGGCCAGACGGGGCATTGCTACGGAGATGACCTCCGCCCACTTCTGATTGATTGGGTGTGTCTGAACCAATTCTTGCCATAACGACTCGGTTTAGGCCCGTGTGATGGGGCGTACTGGGCCTGGGCCCGAATTATTAACTTACCCAGGCAGAGGGCACGGTGAATAGCCCGGGGTGGAGCCTCGCTGCAGATCAGTGCGGAAATAAAATGGGTAAAAGCAATTTGTAACTTAATCCTGAGCGCTGCCATCGATTGAGATGCTCTCCTGCCTGCCTGCCAGCCGGCCACGACATCGTCTCACCTCCATCCTTACCTCCGTCTCTCTGCTGCCCTCTTTCCTTTTCTCTCCTTCTCGGTCTCTTCTGTTATTAATAGTCAAGCCGTTGACCATCCTTGCCTGACACATTTCCTCTCGCTCCTCCTTCTGTCTCTATTCTCCTCTATGCTATATGTCTCACTTTCTCCCTGCTCCTCTTTCTGTCTCTATTCTCCTCTATGCTATACGTCTCTCGGCTCCTCCTTCTGTCTCTATTCTCCTCTATGCTATACGTCTCTCTGCTCCTCCTTCTGTCTCTATTCTCCTCTATGCTATACGTCTCTCTGCTCCTCTTTCTGTCTCTATTCTCCTCTATGCTATAAGTCTCACTTTCTCCCTGCTCCTCCTTCTGTCTCTATTCTCCTCTATGCTATACGTCTCTCTGCTCCTCCTTCTGTCTCTATTCTCCTCTATGCTATACGTCTCTCTGCTCCTCCTTCTGTCTCTATTCTCCTCTATGCTATACGTCTCTCTGCTCCTCTTTCTGTCTCTATTCTCCTCTATGCTATAAGTCTCACTTTCTCCCTGCTCCTCCTTCTGTCTCTATTCTCCTCTATGCTATACGTCTCTCTGCTCCTCCTTCTGTCTCTATTCTCCTCTATGCTATACGTCTCTCTGCTCCTCCTTCTGTCTCTATTCTCCTCTATGCTATACGTCTCTCTGCTCCTCCTTCTGTCTCTATTCTCCTCTATGCTATACGTCTCTCGGCTCCTCCTTCTGTCTCTATTCTCCTCTATGCTATACGTCTCACTCTCTCTCGGCTCCTCCTTCTGTCTCTATTCTCCTCTATGCTATACGTCTCACTTTCTCTCTGCTCCACCCAGTCCCTTAGTGGCCCAGACATGATCTCCAGTGAACCAAACAGGGGTGGGGCCCCAGTGAATCAAACAGGGGCCCCATTGAGTCAAACAGGGGCCCCAGCGAATCAAACAGGGGCCCCGGTGAGTCTGGTAATTCAGTTTGCCACGTGAATCTATGAAGGGCTGTTCTACAAAGACTGTAAGGTCAGGGATAAGGAACCAATATCCTGGCACTTTTTTCAATTAGGTAATGTAAGGAACACAGTCTCATTTTCATTAAATTTCCAAAATGTTTTATGTGTCCCCGCAGTGAGAATGTTTTCAGTTTAACTGCCTAACCTCTTGTGCAACTGCGATTTGCATTCATCAAACTCGTAAATCTAATGCCCTTTTTTAGAGCTTGACATTTTATTGGCTGACTTCTTTGATGAAGGTGACGCTATTGGTTGACCTCCCTAGAGGTGATGTGGTATAGTCTGAACCACCTGCAGGTCGAGCATTATTGGCTCACCCTGTCAGGCTCTTGTCATTTACCCGGGTAGTAGAAGAGGAAATACATGATGACTGGTGGTAAAGGTGTGTCCATGAAAGGAAATCCTTTTTGATGTACAGAAATGCCCCCTTGATTATTTAGCTCACTCTCTCTCTCCCTCTTTTTTCTCCCTCTTCTTTCTCTGTCTCTCTCTCCCTCTCTCTCTCTCTCCCCCTCTCTGTCTCCCTCTTCTTTCTTTCTCTCTCCCTCTCTGTCTCCCTCTTCTTTCTTTCTCTCTCCCTCCTCTCTCTCTCTCTCTCTCTCTCTCTCTCTCTCTCTCTCTCTCTCTCTCTCTCTCTCTGTCTCCCTCTTCTGTCTCTCTCTCTCTCTCTCTCTCTCTGTCTCCCTCTTCTGTCTCTCTCTCTCTCTCTCTCTCTCTCTCTCTCTCTCTCCCTCTCTCTCTCTCCCTCCCTCTCTCTCTCTCCCTCTCTGTCTCCCTCTTCTTTCTTTCTCTCTCCTTCTCCCTCTTCTTTCTCTCTCTTCCTTTTTTCTCCCTCTTCTTTCTTTCTCTCTCATTCTGTCTCTCTCACTCCCTCTCTCACTCCCTCTCTCTGTCTCTGTCTCTCTGTATCTCTGTCTCTCCCTCCCTCTCTGTCTCCCTCTCTCTCTTCCTCTTATTTCTTTCTCTCTCTCTCCCTCTTCTCTCTCTCTCTCTCTCTCTCTCTCCCTCTTCTCTCTCTCTCTCCCTCTTCCTTCTCTCTCTTCTCTCACTATCTCTATGTGTATCTTTACATGTATTCTTGTGTATTATGTTCATTGACACTCTATTGTATTGTTTCCATCTGCCCCATCCAGTGTTCTCTTGGGGAATTGGAGTGAAACTGACAGCAAAAAACAGCCTGCTTCAATTCTTTTCAAATCAGTTTGCCAATCACCCTGTGCTGCGCTCTCTCTCTGTCTCTCACTCTCTCTCTCTCTTTCTGTCACTTTGTGCTATTTCATGAATTTATTTATCAGCAGTAGCACTAAGAATGAGCTCCCTTAGATTTGGGAGGTCAATTGGCAGATTGGGTTCATCAAGAGTTTAATGCTAACTTACTGTACAGGCACATTTCCTGTGTAATGTCAAACATGTCCAGTTGACGATCGGCTCCGGTTGCAAAACGTCCAGTTCCAGCCCACAACCTCAGGTTTTCTTCAATTTCTTCTCTTCCCTCTGATCGTTTTTCACAATTTGATTTTGTCGTTTCATGTGTGTGATCTAATGGTGAACTAATCAACTGAACAGTGTAACTTAATTGTTTCGCCTCAAACTCTTGATTTTACTCAATATATGGGTCAGAACTGAATGTAATGTGTGAAACAACGCGGGAAATAAAGCCCGTAGCATGTCGACACGCTAGCGCCACAGGGTCATCGAATCTTTACATTCATCGAAACAAATACATTTGGGAGATGCACAAATCTTCTAGTAGTACACTTTTATAACACACACAACACGCTACAGCGTGCGGCCGGTAACACTCCCGTACGTTCAGCTGGCTCTTCTAAATGACCTTGACTGATGAAAGGTCAACTGAAACTGGGAGTAGCTCTGCGTCTCCTAATGAGCTGATCAGACCGCTGTAATGGATCACCTTATTAGCGCTAGTACATTTACTCTGGCCTGATGTTCTTAACAGATTAATTCATCCAAACCTGGCTGTCAGGGTCAGGGTAGTGACCAGCACGTCTCTCTCACTGACGGGTCGATACAGATGGTGACGTGCATGGGTGTTTACCAAACAGGGTCTGTGACCCAGTGACTGGAATGGAATAATCCGCAAGTCTGCTGTTTGCAATCACCCAACTGAATAATTATGCAGTGTGTAAGAAAAAAGCTGAGGTTGAACAGGGCCAGCATCTGTTCTAACAGAGGTTGACCAGGACCAGCATCTGTTCTAACAGAGGTTGACCAGGACAATCTGCTGTGGTTTTAACAGAGGTCGACCAGGACCAGCATCTGTATCAACAGAGGTTGAACAGGACCAGCATCTGTTCTAAAAGAGGTTGACCAGGACCAGCATCTGTTCTAACAGAGGTTGACCAGGACAATCTGCTGTGGTTTTAACAGAGGTCGACCAGGACCAGCATCTGTATCAACAGAGGTTGAACAGGGCCAGCATCTGTTCTAACAGAGGTTGACCAGGACCAGCATCTGTTCTAACAGAGGTTGACCAGGACAATCTGCTGTGGTTTTAACAGAGGTCGACCAGGACCAGCATCTGTATCAACAGAGGTTGAACAGGACCAGCATCTGTTCTAAAAGAGGTTGAACAGGACCAGCATCTGTTCTAAAAGAGGTTGACCAGGACAATCTGCTGTGGTTTTAACAGAGGTCGACCAGGACCAGCATCTGTATCAACAGAGGTTGAACAGGACCAGCATCTGTTCTAAAAGAGGTTGACCAGGACCAGCATCTGTTCTAACAGAGGTTGACCAGGACAATCTGCTGTGGTTTTAACAGAGGTCGACCAGGACCAGCATCTGTATCAACAGAGGTTGAACAGGACCAGCATCTGTTCTAAAAGAGGTTGAACAGGACCAGCATCTGTTCTAAAAGAGGTTGAACAGGACCAGCATCTGTTCTAAAAGAGGTTGACCAGGACCAGCATCTGTTCTAACAGAGGTTGACCAGGACAATCTGCTGTGGTTTTAACAGAGGTCGACCAGGACCAGCATCTGTATCAACAGAGGTTGAACAGGACCAGCATCTGTTCTAAAAGAGGTTGAACAGGACCAGCATCTGTTCTAAAAGAGGTCGACCAGGACCAGCATCTGTTCTAAAAGAGGTCGACCAGGACCAGCATCTGTTCTAAAAGAGTTTGACCAGGACCAGCATCTGTTCTAAAAGAGGTTGAACAGGACCAGCATCTGTTCTAAAAGAGGTTGAACAGGACCAGCATCTGTTCTAAAAGAGGTCGACCAGGACCAGCATCTGTTCTAAAAGAGGTCGACCAGGACCAGCATCTGTTCTAAAAGAGTTTGACCAGGACCAGCATCTGTTCTAAAAGAGGTTGAACAGGACCAGCATCTGTTCTAAAAGAGGTTGAACAGGACCAGCATCTGTTCTAAAAGAGTTTGACCAGGACCAGCATCTGTTCTAAAAGAGGTTGAACAGGACCAGCATCTGTTCTAAAAGAGGTTGACCATGACTACCGCCTGTGGTTTTAACAGAGGTTGACCATGCCATACCATCTGAGGTTTCAATTGAAGCTGAACATGACTACCGCCTGTGGGTTTTAACAGAGGTTGACCATGCCATACCATCTGAGGTTTCAATTGAAGCTGAACATGACTACCGCCTGTGGGTTTTAACAGAGGTTGACCATGCCATACCATCTGAGGTTTCAATTGAAGCTGAACATGACTACCGCCTGTGGGTTTTAACAGAGGTTGACCATGCCATACCATCTGAGGTTTCAATTGAAGCTGAACATGACTACCGCCTGTGGTTTTAACAAGGGTTGACCATGACTACCGCCTGAGGTTTTAGCTGAGGTTGACCATGACTTCCATTTTTAAAGGAGCCTTAACCACCGTGAGCTGACTGTGTTGTAGGTAGAACATCTGGTTGAACATAGATCTATTGAACAGTCCTTTCAACTGCTCAAAGTGTCTAAACACCTGTTTCATTAATGGTAGATATTTGAAAAGGGCCCCTTGTCTCGCTGGAAACTTTACGGGTGTGTGTGTGTGTGTGTGTGTGTGTGTGACAGACAGACAGACAGACACATTTAACACAGCATTACAGATGTTTCCAACTCATTGCTTGCCCCAGTACTGCTGAACCCTCAGACACAGTGGCATAAGTGAAATGTCTCTGGCAATGTTGTGTCAATGTGTGTGTGTCTATGTGTATATCACTATATTATGTCTCTGTGTGTTTGTCTATGCGTGTCTCTGTGTGTTTCTATGTGTGTGTCTCTGTGTGTATCACTATATTATGTCTCTGTGTATTTGTCTATGTGTGTCTCTTTGTGTGTGTCTCTGTGTGTTTCTATGTGTGTATCACTATATTATGTCTCTGTGTATTTGTGTGTGTGTCTCTGTGTGTATCACTATATTTTGTCTCTGTGTGTGTGTCTATGTGTGTTGATGTTTGATAACTGGGTCAGAGCTTCTGTGAAAGGGAAAGGCTAGTGGGGTACTTTGGGTCAGCAGTGGTAAGTACCTACCAAAAGTGATACAAGGAGGGACAAACTGTAAACCGACGACAGGGTGTCGAGCACCCAGGGCTCATTGCTGCAGGAGGGCAACAAAGGTTATCTGGTTCAAACCAACCGAATGTCAGCTGTGGCACAAGTCCGATCCACGGCTGCTCCACCTTGCAACTCACAGGTCTTGGAGGATCTGCTGCCAATGACTTGGTGCCAGATACCATAGGACACCTTCATATTTGAAATAATGACTTGGTGCCAGATACCACAGGACACCTTCATATTAGACATAATGACTTGGTGCCGGATAGCACGGGACACTTTTATATTAGACACAATGACTTGGTGCCAGATACCATAGGACACCTTCATATTTGAAATAATGACTTGGTGCCGGATAGCAAAGGACACTTTTATATTAGACATAATGACTTGGTGCCAGATACCACAGGACACCTTCAGGGGGGTCATGTAGCGTCCATGTTTTTATGGGTCGGCGTTCTGGCAGGAGGACCAACAGCATATTGTATGGTCATAATGCTTTGGCTCATCAGTGTACATCAGTGTCATCCCATTTGTATATGTTGTATGTGGACCACATGTGATCCACTCTGCTATTTACAGTTGAATGACCTAATATGTATGTGCTATTGATAGACATGCAGATGTTTAGTGGAACCCAGATTGTCTTATTCCCCAGTCCACTGAGTCCAGTACTGTTGGGTAGCTCCTGCTATTCTGTGGTCAGGCTACACTACATCTGTAACCTTTTAGTCCCTAATAACCATCATATGAATGTTGTATAACGTTCAGTGTTGACTTAGTACACTCTCACATATCACTCTGTCTCAGACAACACTCATGTATTCATGACAGGTTGGCTATCAGAGCCTGTGCTTCTTTAAGGGGGTCATTAGGCAGACACACTACACCCCCCACTACATACCCCCCCACACACTACAGACCCCCCACACTACAGACCCCCACCCACTACATCCCCCACCCACACACTACAGACCCCCACCCACTACATACCCCCACACACTACAGACCCCCACACTAAATACCCCCCACACACTACATACCCCCACACACTACATACCCCCCACACACAGACTACATACCCCCACTCTCCACACTGCAGACCCCTCCCCACTCTCCACACTACAGACCCCCCACTCTCCACACTACAGACCCCCCACTCTCCACACTACAGACCCCCACTCTCCACACTACAGACCCCCCCACTCTCCTCACTACAGACCCCCACTCTCCACACTACAGACCCCCACTCTCCACACTACAGACCCCCACTCTCCACACTACAGACCCCCCACTCTCCTCACTACAGACCCCCACTATCCACACTACAGACCCCCCACTCTCCACACTACAGACCCCCCCACTCTCCACACTACAGACCCCCACTCTCCACACTACAGACCCCCACTCTCCACACTACAGACCCCCACTCTCCACACTACAGACCCCCCCCACTCTCCTCACTACAGACCCCCACTCTCCACACTACAGACCCCCCACTCTCCACACTACAGACCCCCCACTCTCCACACTACAGACCCCCACTCTCCACACTACAGACCCCCCACTCTCCTCACTACAGACCCCCACTCTCCACACTACAGACCCCCACTCTCCTCACTACAGACCCCCACTCTCCACACTACAGACCCCCACTCTCCACACTACAGACCCCCACGCACTATCCACACTACAGACCCCCACTCTCCACACTACAGACCCCCCACTCTCCTCACTACAGACCCCCACTCTCCACACTACAGACCCCCACTCTCCACACTACAGACCCCCCACTCTCCACACTACAGACCCCCACTCTCCACACTACAGACCCCCACTCTCCACACTACAGACCCCCCACTCTCCTCACTACAGACCCCCACTCTCCACACTACAGACCCCCACTCTCCACACTACAGACCCCCACTCTCCACACTACAGACCCCCACGCACTATCCACACTACAGACCCCCACTCTCCACACTACAGACCCCCCCCACTCTCCTCACTACAGACCCCCACTCTCCACACTACAGACCCCCACTCTCCACACTACAGACCCCCACGCACTATCCACACTACAGACCCCCACTCTCCACACTACAGACCCCCACTCTCCACACTACAGACCCCACGCACTATCCACACTACAGACCCCCGCTCTCCACACTACAGACCCCCTCCACTCTCCACACTACAGACCCCCACTCTCCACACTACAGACCCCCACGCACTATCCACACTACAGACCCCCACTCTCCACACTACAGACCCCCACTCTCCTCACTACAGACCCCCACTCTCCACACTACAGACCCCCACTCTCCACACTACAGACCCCCACGCACTATCCACACTACAGACCCCCACTCTCCACACTACAGACCCCCCCACTCTCCTCACTACAGACCCCCACTCTCCACACTACAGACCCCCACTCTCCACACTACAGACCCCCACGCACTCTCCACACTACAGACCCCCACTCTCCACACTACAGACCCCCACTCTCCACACTACAGACCCCCACGCACTATCCACACTACAGACCCCCGCTCTCCACACTACAGACCCCCTCCACTCTCCACACTACAGACCCCCACTCTCCACACTACAGACCCCCCACTCTCCTCACTACAGACCCCCACTCTCCACACTACAGACCCCCACTCTCCACACTACAGACCCCCACGCACTATCCACACTACAGACCCCCGCTCTCCACACTACAGACCCCCTCCACTCTCCACACTACAGACCCCCACTCTCCACACTACAGACCCCCACGCACTATCCACACTACAGACCCCCACTCTCCACACTACAGACCCCCCACTCTCCACACTACAGACCACCACCACGTTCTCACTGTAACCTCATTAATGTGGGTTTCCTCTGAGGGTTTTCTCCATGTGTATATGATGGGTGATAGGATGGGGGCAGGGCTGGATAACAGCTGTACAGTTAGATGCAGGTATTTCCTGTAATGGACCTTTTCCTTTTAACCCCCCTACGCAACCACTAATGAGTCTAATAGACAGCCCCTTAGACGGTGCATGATGCAGTGTGTGTGTGTGTGTGTGTGTGTGTGCGTGCGTGCGTGCGTGCGTGCGTGCGTGCGTGCGTGCGTGCTGGTTGTATAACATTTCATTGGTTCTGAAGACCCATCCTCAGTCTCTTCACTGATCTTCTTAATACATTATACATTCATTCTACGTCATTATACACTGCGGCGGGTTGGTTCTCTCTCTTCCTGACAACATTTATTCAATCAGGGACTGAGTTTATCGTCCGCTAAAGAAGATAAATGAGCTTTTTGCTTTATACAACCATTACATCTAGATATCAAGAATACCCAGTGAGCCGCGTTCTTTCTGTAACCTTGTTAAATATGGTTAAGACCTGGTTAGTATGCTTCACACTGAAAACCACGGTGTATGTAGAATTGCTTGGCTTGGTCCAGTCTCTGGTATCTCAGTTGGGATCTCCTGTTTGTTGATAGGTGAGAGGACACCAAAAAAGAGCACTTTGTCATGAATCCGTCTTGAAAGAGAGTTGGGGGGATAAGGGAGAGAGAGATTTGAGGAGTAAATGAAGAAGCTGAGGAGTGAGGAGGAGGTTATATGTTAAAATGTAGCCATGCGGAACCATTTAGGCAACCTCTATGAAGCCTAAAGAAGACAGGAAGAGCAGGCCTCCATGAAACCTAGAGAAGACCATGTCTGGACGGGGTGAACAGGCCTCCGTGAAACCTAGAGAGGAACAGGTCATATTGCTTGGGAAGGAAAAGTATTCTGTCTCCTGGAGTTGAACATACTTTGGCACAAAATGTTAAAATCAATCCCAGAGCAACAACAGGGGACCTTGTGAAAATGCTAGAGGAATCAGGTACAAAAGTATTTAACCTAAAAGACTGCTCGTCAATTAAAAAACCCTGATTATAGGTTTGCATGAGAACAAAGATCCTAATTTTGGAGATATACATGTGCTCTTGTCTGATTAAACAAAAAGAAACTGTCAGGCCATAATGACCATTGTTAAATTTAGGGGAAAATGAGGGGAGGTTGCAAGCCAAAAAACACCACCCCAACCGAAGCACGGGTGGCAGCATCATGTTGTGAGGGTGCTTTGCTGCAAGTGGAACTGGTGCGCAACATCTCAAGACATTATTCAGGAAGTTAAAGCTTGGTCGCAGTTGGGTCTTCGAAATAAACAATGAACCGAATCATACTGCAAACGTTAAGCTTGTGCCGGGTTACTTCAAACATCTGATTCGAGTTAAGCCGTTTAAATGCAATGCTACCAAACAGTGCTTCAGTGTGTGTAAACCTTTGATCCACTGGGAATGTGATGAAAAAAATGAATGCTAAATTTAATTATTCTCTCCGCTATTATTCTGACATTTCACATTCTTAAAATAAAGTGGTGATCCTAAACGACCTAAGACAGGGACTATGGGCATTGATAAAATGGCAGGAATTGTAATCGGCCGATGTGTATTTAAACTGTTGCTAATGCACATATACACACACAGACACTCATACATGCACACACACACACACACACTCATAAATGTACTTGTACACACACACTCATACATGTACATGCACACACACACACATAGACACTCATGCATGCACACACAAACACACACACACACACACACACACACACACTCATACACACACACACACACACACACACACACTCATACACACACACACTCATACACACACACACTCATGCACGTATACAGTCACACGCAAAGAGATGCGGGATATGGATGTAAGATGTCCAGGTGTAGGTCTCTAAGGTAAATCATGAACGCCATGTCTACTGGAACAGGTTTACAAGGCTCTGTAGTGGTTCTGGTTAACAAAGCATTAGGACAATGTACTGAGAGCAGCCTGATGGCTGAATAAGACAGAGCACGGCGACCAGGAGGAAGTGCTCTCTACTTAAAGCAGTAATTCACGTCAGGCAGCTGCCAAGTTCACTCCATCGTATTTATGGTGCATATTGTGCAAATCTCTGAGGCCCACTTTATAGCATGTTGGCCGGTGACAGCGGATGTTTGATTTAGTGTGATAGACGTCACATGACTCTGTAGCATGTTGGATCCAATCAACCTCAATGAAGCTCAACTCTGTTTGACTTCTAAAATCAAATTAACCTCCTCTCACTTTTCTTCTTAATTTTCTTCTCTTACACACACAACACAATCTCCCCCTGTCTTGTCTCTTGTCTCATACTGCCGTGTGAAACATTTGTTTTCATTGAGAAAGCAAAAAGAGTGAGACGAAAAAATTTAAATAATAAATGATTAAAATTGGGGAAAAATAGGTATATCAGTGATAATGTTAGATGTGTATGGTTTTGTAACAATCGGCAAATAGTTACATGTATTAATAACGATGAGGGAAACTGTATCGTATGTCTTTCTCACACTCTCTCCCTCTCTTTTTCCCTGAAGCATGGCATTGTGGTATAGGATGGCATAGTTGGTCCAGGGTATAGCCCGCTGTAAAGGAGCTCTGACCTTATTTGGACATGCTGGCTATGTGATCCACTGGCACTGGCTATTACAAGCCTCTGCCTTTCAGTCGAGCATGTGACAGGTGAGCTACAAGCCCAAAAAATGACATGAGCACAGAATGACGCTGCCTAAAGTAAAAGGAATAGTCTAAACAAAGGAGCAGGATTCACCTTTGTCCTGAACCTTGAACTATGTTTCTATGTGAGGGTAGTACAGCACTTTCTAAACGTGCAACTACTAACATTTAACGTTTGCGGCACAAGTTCCATTCCTGTCATAATAATTATGCAGTCATCAAACCATCCGGAAGTAGGTAGCTGTTGTTGTCAAGGCAACCCAATTCTTCATGTCTGATGACTTTGATGGGATTTGGGTGCAATTCAGGGAATTTAAACCAAATAACGGGGTTGTTCTTTGTCATTTAACTGGGAAACAACAACATTTTCCAATGTATTTTTTTATTTTAAGTTAACTGTCCCTTTAAGAGAGGAGTTTCTTGTGTCGATTGGTACAAAACTCTACGGACCCGTACGGCGCTGAACCGTAAACTATTAATTGGACGTCTTTGTGTTTGAGGACATTTTGCACAGACGATATGTATAAATGTTATAATGTAGATCTCTCATTATTCCAGCGTGTTCTCCGCATAGCCTGGTGAGCATTAGAATCGATGACAGCTGTTGACCTCCGCAGCGAGAGCCACTGCGTTGCCACGGGATCTAAATACGTTACCGACTAGCGTACGCGAACCGTTAAAATCGGTTGGTGCGCCCTGTCATTTTTCAACAAGCGATTTTCCTTTGAGTCTATTGCAGCAGTTTATAACCGCGTAGGTGGCTATAGTTTTAGATGGATCTCTTGGTTTACAGACGGTTAAGTTCCGCGCCTGCTTTGAAAATGTAATTGTTCTTCTTGACGCGAGGGGAACTTGACAAATACATGACAAGGGTAATCATGTTATTAAATTGGTGCTTGATGATATCTATACGGTTGGTTAACTAATCATTTGTAATGTAGCTACAGTGTGTTTGACAAGCTTGTAATTATAAAGGATTATTCCCGTCTTCTGTTAGTTCGGGTGCTGTTAGATTGTGGTTCTCGCCTCTTGTGCTAAGCACACACACGTACACACACACACACACGTACACACACACACACACACAACACATGTGTGCATATGATGTCATTGAGATTACGATGTACAACGAAGTTAACGTGCTTGTCAGAAAGGTTAAACATCAAGCCATAAACAAAGTTTTGTTTTATACAACTCTTCAAGTTTGGCGACAAGGACACCCACATCTGACAGCTGCAGTGATCGAGTTTATGGTCGTTTAAACTTGATTTAACTGGATTAGAAAAACATCTGTTTGAAAACACACATCCTGAGTTTTGTTGTCAGGTCAACTCATGCAGAAAACCCCACATCCCATCAGCCCTGCTGGTTCATATAGTCATAGTGTTTTGTTGTCGTCATGTTAGGACAACACTATCACATTTAAACTTGACATTTCAGTCTGGGGCAAGCTCTAGATACTTAGGAACGCTGGCATATGGGATGCCTTAGAAGTTTAAGACCCATCACTTAATTTCTTCACTCACTCCCCCATTAAAGAGACCTGATAGGTGGGCCCCTTCCCCACAGTCCCGCCTCTCTACCCATTACAGAGACCTGATAGGTGGGCCCTTTCCCCACCGCCCCACCTCTCCCCTTCATTAAGGAGACCTGATAGCTGCCCCCCCCCCATTAAAGACACTTGACAGCTGGGCCGGTTTCCCACCCATTAGAGATCACCAGAGGTCGTTCTAGGGGGCGTCGGACCAAAGATAGAATGAGGACCAGCGGAAACCCAACACATGTGCCGGGAGCAGAAAGACCAACAGGATATGTTATAGTAGGACCTGTATTGGTTTTGGATCGTTCAGAGGAAGCAGAGGCTCACATGTAATGGCTTGTTTACACGGTACTGAGATGGCCGTCCTCTGAAATAACATAATTGGTCCCTGACTCGATCAATCAAGGTATCATTCAAGGGTCTGGAGGTTAAGTAAACACATTAGGCATTTCTGATTTCGTTTCCCTTCCACGGCTCCTGGGAAACGACAGGGACTGAGTTATAAATTAATCAGCGCGAGGCCCGGTTTGTTTATTGAACAAATCAGAGCGACTGCAATGACTGCAGCACGCGGGCAGAACAATTATACGACCGTGGCATGTTGATCGGGCGGGGACGCCTTTATCTTCCTATATGAGCCGTGTGAGTGCTGGATATGGACATGAGGATAAACCTTCTCCTCAAACACTTTGAGTCCGGATCAGGCAGGCTGCCGACATTATAGAGCGTCTGGATTATTTCCAGGGCGCTGACATAGGTTTGTTGTCGTTGTGGACTTCATTAACCTTTCTCTCTCTCTTAACGACCGAGCGCTAGGGCGAGGTGGAACGCCCGGGTCAAGTCCTGGCCAGCTGCGGTTAGCCGCTCACCGTGCCGGTATGAGGAGATGCAAAGCGTATGCTCACCGAGCCCAGGAATGTGCTGAACGTCGACTTTGAACGCAGAAACGCCGCCTTGTTTACACAACTGTGATTGATAGTGGTCGTTCCCATCTCCATCAACCTCACCGGCTCTTATCTCGTTCTGACGTTCTCTCTCGCTCTCCGCTGAGGGTTCTGTCGTCGTCAGTGGATCCCTGATATTTGTGCAGCTGAGGTGTGGGCCTGTCCCCCCGGGGGTTCTCCTCCATCCACTCCCACCTCCACCACCACTAGATGTACTGCAGCTGAGGCGTGGGCCTGTCCCCCCGGGGGTTCTCCTCCATCCACCTCCACCACCACCTCCACTAAATGTACTGCAGCTGAGGCGTGGGCCTGTCCCCCCGGGGGTTCTCCTCCATCCACCACCACCACCACTAGATGTACTGCAGCTGAGGCGTGGGCCTGTCCCCCCGGGGGTTCTCCTCCATCCACTCCCACCTCCACCACCACTAGATGTACTGCAGCTGAGGCGTGGGCCTGTCCCCCCGGGGGTTCTCCTCCATCCACCTCCACCACCACCTCCACTAAATGTACTGCAGCTGAGGCGTGGGCCTGTCCCCCGGGGTTCTCCTCCATCCACCACCACCACCACTAGATGTACTGCAGCTGAGGCGTGGGCCTGTCCCCCCGGGGGTTCTCCTCCATCCACCACCACCACCACTAGATGTACTGCAGCTGAGGCGTGGGCCTGTTGTCCCGGGGGTTCTCCTCCATCCACCTCCACCACCACCTCCACAAGATGTACTTCAGCGTGGTCACAGCATCGGGGTCCTGTTTCCCACTAAAGTGTTTTCCCAAACTGTAAAACAAGAGGAGACACAGTGGCACTCCGGTGTTAGAAGCCGAACGCTCGTGTTCGATGACAGCTGCTTCCTGGTGTTTATAAGGATCTGCCTGTGCTCTGCTCCGTGTGAACACAGGACACCTTATAAAGTCCGCCGGAGGTTTGAACTGCACGGTACACGATGGGGGAGACCCGCAGACACGATGCAGTCGTCCCTCTACCGTATTGGGTTCAACAGACTAGCCTGGCTTCCTACACACACACACCCCCCATAATGGCTTTACCAGGCTGGTCCTGGCTGCTGACTCATATGAGGAAGGCTCTTCAGAATCAGGTTTATTCGCCCAAGCCTGTTCACACACACACACGCAAGGATTTTTTTTTTACCACTAGCTGCCGCATTCAGAACACACGTTTTTAGTCGTACACGCGTCTAAAAATGTGTGTTCTATATAAAGGGAAGGGGAGTTGCCTAATCTCCAGCTGTGTGTGATGAGGTACAGTAAAGTAGGGACCTGATATATCCAGGGCGGTGTGTGTGAGTTGCTCAGTGGTACAACATCCATTTTCAGCCCCTATGGTTGCTTACCTGTAATCAGACCCCCATCAATCTGATGACATCTCCCACGCCCAGAGGCCAAATCAACCTCTTCGGACCCCCAGGATGAGGTCGGCCTGACTTGTCTGGCTGTCTCTGGGGTTTCCTGAGGTGATCCATGGACCTGTGCCACGGATTCAATGATGTCATGGGTTTATTCCCCCTGGAGAACAGCACTCTCCATCAGCCAGAGAGCAGAACTGGAGTTCCACTGATGTATCCGAACATACTGGGAGGACTCATTTGGACTCGTTTGTCTACGGTGTAGCTCCATCTGCCTGCCTGCCTCTCTGCTCTGCACAATGCCTGTATTCACCATTTTGTCTAGTAGAGACTGTGACAATATTGGAATAGACTCAAAGCCTGCCTTCCTGACTGGCTGGCTGAGTAAAACCAGTGAGAATCGTCTGTATTCTCAACGAGATCAGGAGTAAAATAAGCTGAAACCTGATTACCGGTGATTAACTATGATCTCACGCTCCTTTAATTTCTCTTGTGGGTCATGTCAGTTGCTGGTGGTTTAGATGGAGAGGGGGAGGTTTTCTAGAGGGGGCGGTATAAGTGTGTATTGTTGCCTCTGTAGAGAGGGCTAGGCTGCGGGCCAGGTGTTAGTGTGACAGCAGACGGTCCATCTCATCACTCTCTGGCCTGCAGAGCCTTAGCTAATTATATTACCACCATTAGGTTTAAATGAAACCCTGCACAACCCCAGTTAACACTGGTACGATAATATTCTGAACCCATCGAGACCCAAGTCCAAGTTTTAGATCCCATTCCCCAGTTTATGCTTGCCGGCCATTTATTGTTAAAGTCTGTGGTTATTTAGATACTTTCTTCGTGATGTGTATTGTTTCGGTGGGCTTTGTGATCACATTGGATCAGCGTTCTGTGTTTTGGAAAGCGGATGACATTTAGCACGTGGTCGGGAGTGGTGAGATCTTTACAGAGGAACGAAGGAATGAAAGGACGTTTCTGTCACCATTTTCTCAAAGGAAATGAAATATGACTTTTCATTAAATCGCTCATTCCCTCTGTCTCTCTTTGTAGTGTTCCAGCTGGGATTTCTTTCTCAGGCCAGTCGAAAGATGAACCGTGAAAAAGAAAATCAAAAAGAAATTGAGTTAACAGTTTTTTTTCCAAAGTTTGTAATGTCCCCTCTGGCTACACAGGCCTCTTATTCAAGTCAAGCACGAATTCAAGACATGTGAAGGACACACACACTTACATACACACACACACTTACACACACACTCGCGCGCACACACACACACACACACACTTACATACACAAACACGCACACACACGCGCACACGTGCACACGCGCGCACACACACGCGCACACACACTTACATACACACGTGCACACACACTTACATACACGCGCGCACACTCACACACACACTCGCACACACTCGCACACTTACACACTTACATACACACACACACACACACTTACATACACACACTCACTTACACAGCCCCAAAGCCAATTAAATACTTTGAGCATTTTCACTTTATATTGGACAGCCTTTCCATGTTAATTTTTTCTTCTCATTGTAAAAGTAATTTAGATGTTGTATAGGAGCAGGTTAACACATGGATGTGTCTCATATGGGTGTTGAGTGTTTGGTTCTGGAGGTTAGGTCTCATGGATGTGAACGAGTACACAGCTGATGTGTTTATGGCTTCTACAGGAGCTAGATGTCCAATGAAAGTGGGCGGGGTAAAATAAAAAACAAGGCTAGTCGATTATTTCTAAAGCTTATACTCTACTGTTCAAATGTCACTCAGTGGGTCTTTGGTTTTCATAAAGGTGTTGAGCACGAGAAGGACATTTACTTTGAAGATCTAAAAGCCCTTTAGTACCTTTTTCTTCACTTTCTCTCACACACACACACACACACACACACAAAAGGGTGCACACAAACACACACACACATGCTGCACTGTCACTCATACAGTATGATCGACTAGCAATTTAGGAAGAATACTGACCATTTTTCAACGTAGCATTTGCTTTAAATCCTCTGTCCCTGCCGCCAATGTGTTTACTAATACGCCAACAGATGAGAAAGTAGAGGCAAACAGGCCAGTACCCTTGGCAGATCTTGGACAATCTGCTGTTAATAAGCATTTTTACTTGCAATATTCATTCCCTGGACAATAAACTGCTGCATGCTGGCGTTTATTAAAACCTGGCCAAACCCTATGGTGACGGACTCGACTATTACTCCGGCTGGCTTTTCCATCTTCCGGCAGGACAGAACCTGGGCGTTGGGTAAACGCCGAGAAAAGTGTTCTGCTTTATGAACTTTTGCTTGGGTTCGGATGATGCAGTACCTTCTACACACTGTTCCCCACACCTGAGCTCCTAACATCATTAGCATGGACCGGCTACCTTCCTCTGGTATTCAGCACCGCAATAATCACAGCAGTCTACATACCTCCGCGCTGGATAAAGCGTGCAGTTGAGAACTTATACTGAGTAATTAATGGACCAGAGGACGGGCATCCTGTGGCAGATTTGACACCTTATATGTTGATATGATCAACATGGCTTATTGTAATATACTGGCAGTTTGTAATCTCTGATCTGTTCTGTCAATACAACGTCCAATCAATTGTTGAATTGTATGAAATTAGTTGTAATTGTTATTTAATACAGATTTAATCGCAGTTAATCTCACATGGCAGCTTGATGCATGAAAACCAACGAAGTTTATGTGAATGCATGTAATGTCTGCAGACATGGAGGTGAGACTCAAGTACAGGGCGAACGGGGAACGTTTGATAAATTAACTGATTATACCTAAACAGAAACTAAATCATAGAACACTTACACGACAGACGTTACACAAAACAAGGACCGACAGGATATAATGTGAACTGAGGATAATGAGGAACTCAAATTGGGTCAGTGATGAGGGTAACAGGTGCAGGCGAATAGGAACAAAAACAGGTGTCCGTAATGAAGTGAGGGAGTGAGGGCGTTACATTGGCTGGCTGGCTGTCGTGCCAGAACGTGAAAATGCATTGACGTCAGTGGATTTGAGAATTATTCTACGCATGTAGCTTGGCTCTGCAACTTTTTCAGACTTTTTGAAAAAAAATAACAATGCTATTGTTTCATATGATGAGAAGAACTTGAAACAAACATTACTAGACATCAAAACTATGCTGAATCAAATCAAGGCTGAAACCGAAGGGACAAGTTACAATGAAGACTGACAATGGAAGAACTGAAATCTCACATTAAACTGTAAACAATAATGCCATATAAACTGTTTTTTTTTTTACGCTATGTTAAATTTGTATATCATAGTTTTATATTCGATCCACACCAGAATAAGTATTTATTTGTTCATATATTTAAGTATTTAATGATATATGTATGTATGTATGTATTTATATATTTATAAAGTCCAAACACATGCACGCACCAGTCTTTAGACAGACCACTCCTGGAAACTGTATAAACTCACTGACAGTGTTGTTCACCTGGTAACTAACATGGTGTTTTAATTAAGTGCTGCTGCTGGTGATAGTCGAATTGTTTCAGTGCCGTGTGGATATTATGTTTTAGTGGCGTCAAATCAAATACAGAATCTTTATTCTGTTTACACATGAAGAAGGACCAGACTTAATAACAACTTAATACACACATTACACACGTGTACCACGTAATCTTAGTGCGCGCTTCAATCACTTGGTTCACCTGCATACGCGAAAAAAAACTGAACCATTGACATCAAGTCGTTCATCTACCTTCTTCCACATTCACCTCACTTCTCTCAAAATGTCATCATTTACCTATTCTCTTGCTATTTCTTACTGTATTCGAATAACGCTCTCAGCATAACCCTATCGTAATGGTATTTTATCGGACATCATTGCTTCGGTTTTTGCCCTGACATGCATCGGGAACTGTAGAACCTAGAAGCGGAATTCTATGTAGAATGAACACAATATAGTTTAGTAGAACTGAGGGGGTCTCAATACTCTCCAAATGTTCGGTATGCAGCTATTGGAACTTGTTTACTTGATTTCATTGAAATACAGCAGAAATTACAGTAGATAGAATTAATAAAATGTCCCAAAATATAGTTTATGCAAAAGGTACAAAGAGATAAATCCTAACTAAAGACTTTTGGCATTTATTGCATTTGGATGAAAAAAATGTAGGTCAAGTTACTATATATATGTATAGAATATTTAAGTCAAGCTACTATATATATGTATAGAATATTTAAGTCAAGCTACTATATATATATATGTATAGAATATTTAAGTCAAGCTACTATATATATGTATAGAATATTTAAGTCACGCTACTATATATATATATATATATGTATAGAATATTTAAGTCACGCTACTATATATATATATATATATGTATAGAATATTTAAGTCACGCTACTATATATATATATATATATGTATAGAATATTTAAGTCAAGCTATCTCTCTTTTAAAATATAATTCTCACCAGCAAGCATTTTCTGCTCAGTGAACCAGTAAAGCACATTTAACACGGGTGTCTCTTCAGTTTTGGGATTTAATTATTCTCTCCCTCACACCTGGGTGGTCTTGTGCACTCTAGTTGAAAATTGCAATAATTTAGTTTCATGTATAACTCTAAAGGCTTTTTTAGCTACCGTTTTGTTTCTGTGAGGAGGTGGGGTCTTCAAATATGTCAGTGATTTCTGCACTTCGAATAGTGACTGTACTTCTAAAATATCCAGATAGTGGCTGTATTTGCATGAACTAGGCTGTCTCAGAACAGAATGATGATCATGGTTGATTTAGCTATTTTGCTAAGAGCTGGTGTGTGGTATGTGCGGTTACATCTTGCTCAAACTCTCATCTATATGGCATGTCTGCTTGTCACTCCTTTCATTTACTTTTCTCCTCCCTCTCTGTCTCCCACTCTTCTTTCTCCCCCTCTTTCTCTTCCTCTGTCTCTTCCTCCTCTGTTTCCCCCTCCTTTTTCTTCCTCCTCTGTCTCCTCCTCCTCCTCTGTCTCCCACTCCTCTGTTTCACCCCCCTCTTTCTCCTCTGTCTCCTCCCTCTCCTCCTCTCTCTCCTCTCTCTCCCACTCCTTTCTCTCCCACCCCCCTATAATAATTGTTCATATTGACCCCATTCACTAAGTGTTACCATAAATTCTCCCATCATTCGTTTAAACCGCATGGCGTTCTGGCCATCTCATCATTCATCTAGAAAGTTTTCCTATTGAGCTGAGCAGTGTCTAACAGATTCCCCATTCCCCTTCCTCATTCTTCCCCTATTCCCCTCCCTCCCTAAATTCATCAGCCTGACTCGGTTTCCATCCTCTCCCGGTCATAAACGTAGTGGATCTTCCTGCATTCCAGTACTGCAGAACAAAAGTGCTTCCGAGAGAGATATTGGATGCGTCGCTAATTTGGTTATGTCCATTCGGGTCTGTATTGCTTGTTTATTTTAAGTGCACCCACTTTATTCCCAACCTCCCGCCTAAAGAACAGCGATTGACTCAATGCGCTCCAGCAGGGCGATATAGACAGCAATACTGTACCTGCCCCATAGCAACGGCAGACCGTGTCTTCACCATCGACGGAGAGCACAGCACAGCGTTAACCACATGGAGTTAAGAGGTAAAGATCGACACCAGCCCAGAGACAGCGGCAGGGCCATTATCACAGCGGTAGCAGCACCCAGAGATATGCTTTCATGCTCATATCACATATCCCTTGATTGCTCTCCCCTGCTGTGTTCTTCTGGCCTCGGCGGTGTCATGTGAGCGGGGTCACGGGGGGGTCCAAATCCACTTGGATCCACTCTTCTCAAGCGTCCGAAACACTCTGCGGCGTGAAACGCAAGACAAAGTAATCATCCCGAATGGATGATGGTGCCGCATGCTGTTCGTGGAGGTAGCCATAGATAGCAATTATAATCTGGGTTAGAATCCAGGAGGTAGAGTTCTGACTTGGCACTGCGGAACGAAAACCGCCTGTGTGTGTAAACCCGTCTGTGTGCGAGTGTGAAAAGATAAATGGAGCTGTTGTTTCACCACTGCTCGGCAGAGCAACCGGCGAAGAATTGTAGATGTATTATTCTCCAGAATCTGTGTGTGTGTGTGTGTGTAAGAAAACGTAAGGGTGAATGGTCGAGCAAAAATCATTTGAAAGATCTTTTCAATGTCCTTTACTTAGTGGGACAGGAGTGAGAGGTCACGTTTGAATAAAATCCCAACCTATAATAGCTAGATTTATTGTTGTCAAAAGTTTTTATTGTTTCTTTCATTCCCTGGTGGGCTTACATTTGTCTGGTGTTGATTAGATGCTTGAATACTGACCTCCAGTTAAATACAAGAAGGATGATGCTTGATACGGTTTCTTACGATCATCCATCATAATAGCAGAAACATATTACGCGGCACTCTTCTGCCTTTGAGAAAAGCTAAAAGGTGATCAAAAGCAACCTTAACCTCTGACCTTTACGTTTTGTAACCGGCAGACGAAATATCCTAAAATAAACAGATAAAAGTACAGCAAGATACAGATTCTGTATTTAGATTTGGTCTTTCTTTTGTGGGCTCTATTCAGAAGTTTGGATTTAAGAGAAAATATGCTATGATGTTCAAGTGCAGAGGACTTGTTTTCCCGTGTTAATGGTGGAACAGATATACAAACAGACACTGAATAAGCCTTCTCATCTTAACCATCATGGAGTGTAAAGCAGACAAATGACATAAGGCTTGATGTGCCTTAATGAGGTAGGGCCCTGTGGGTCAAACTGCATGGTCTTCTGTCTCTGTGTGTCCAGTCAATGAACGGTCCTCGTTTTTCTAACCCTTGACCTCTGTGACCTCTCAGTGACCTTAGAGACACCACCGGGGGGGCAGTCTGAGATAACCGGAATATTTGTATCAAAGGTAAGTTTCACTCCAGTATTTTAATTGTCTCTGATTTTGATTCACTTTCACATACGGATCATGCATTAGTATCACATTTGGTCGTGTCATGTTGGCAGAAACAATCCCCTCAGGAGTTTGATGTGTATCGGTAATGAAGGACATTATGAAGTTAATACAAACGTAATATATGTTGAGTTTTATAAGTTTAGTTACAGCACCAGTATATGTCCCTAGTTTAGCGCACAGACACTTGTTTTATTGTATTATTTCCCTCACCTGTTTTCTTACATCACCATCCTATTAAGTTCCTCCTTTCCCAGTGTGTGTTGTCGGTCTTTGTTTGGTTTACCAATGTTCCGTTTTTGTATTTCTTGTCTTGTTTAGTGTTTTATCAGTTCTAGTCACATTTTATTCAATAAACCTCCGTCGTTCGTTGTTTAATTAGTCATTAATTTAAGTAATTTTAAAGTTGTTCCTCGTGTGATTCATTTCATTTTCCAATATACTCATTTCCATAATTACATGCCATTCAGGAATGTTCATTTTTAAATAATACAGGAGAAAACACACAGTCTAATCCATACTGTCGTAATAAATGGCATAAATAATTCAAATGCATATGTTCAACAGTCAAATCTACGCCGAATGATCTCCAAACAAGTAATTAACATGACAATAATAACAAATATGACTGAATGCTTAAGTGATTTTATTGGCTGGTTCAGAACCTTCTATGGGATGTTAATGGGTTTTAATCCTTGCGCCGCTTGGAGTAGGTGAAGGTCTGAGGCGTTTTCACATCCTCCCTTTTCCTTTTGCGAGACCCGGACAGGTGGAAGCGAAGGTCCTCTTGGTTTTTTCTGGATCTTTTCGGGTGCTCGATGTTGGCGTGAAAGACCTCCAGGTTCTTGTTGAACATTTCCTTGTACTTGTGGTAGGAGAGGAGACCCACTTGGTTTTCCAGAGATCGTTTTATGTGCCTGTGGTAGGAGTGGAGGACATCCTGGTTCTCGCTGAATGTCTCCTTGTACCTGTGGTAGGAGAGGAGACCCTCTTGGTTTTCCAAGCATCGTCGAATGTACTTGCTGTAGGAGTAGATGTCCTCCTGGCCCCCCTTGGATCTCTCTGTCTCCATTCTATCGGAGTAGGGGCCATCCTGGTTCCACTTGGATCTCTTGGTCTCCATTCTATCGGAGTAGAGGCCATCCTGGTTCCACTTGGATCTCTTGGTCTCCATTCTATCGTAGTAGAGGCCATCCTGGTTCCACTTGGATCTCTTGGTCTCCCTTCTATAGGAGTAGGGGCCATCCTGGTTCCACTTGGATCTCTTGGTCTCCATTCTATCGGAGTAGAGGCCATCCATGTTCTCTCTGAATCTCCTTTTTCCCTTTCTGGGGGTTGAGGAGGGGCCTCCCTCTTTCTGAAGGACCATCGTGTTTGCATCACACACATCTTGCAACAGCGAAGACATGAGGTCTTTCATCTCCAGGCAGTCTTCAACAGGCTGGTCCCTTGGTCCAGAAGGGGAGGGAGGAGATGCTGAGCATATTGGGTTCACCACAACTGAAGCCACAGCTGGGTTGTTTCCATCGTTCACAACGTGGACAACTGAGCTCAGAGTTTCCGGATCTACCTTAATATCTCCTGTGTTGTAGATGGAAAAGTTTGTATAAGTCAGAGCATACATGTTTTTCAATTGGAAAACAAATGTGTTTGATATGCAAATATTATCCTCATGGACAAATTATCCTTTTAAGGAGAGATTTGAAAAGCCTTACCTATCTCGTCCAACTGTTGGACATCCGTCGCCAGTCCTTGGTCAGGCGTATCAGAAAACATTGTTAGCGTACTGCTCACTGAGTGTTAAATGAATACTGAAACAACCACTTTGGTAAAAATCCA